>BRDA01001694.1:0-35936 GCA_036984385.1 Crenuchus spilurus
ATATTGACATTTGCCATCTCCACATCATTGCATTCAGTTTTTATTCACAATTTGTATAGCGTCCCAACTTTTTTGGAATCCGGTTTGTAGATAATGCTTTTATAATTAAAATGCTTTTATATATTTTTTATTTTATATAAAAACAGCATTATTACTCAGATTTATACCATAATGTTGGTTATCATAACATAGACACAGTCACAGTTTGCCAAGATATCAAAGAGATGCAAGTTTACCCCCCCCCTTCATCTCAACATACAAAACTTATTCTTATTTAAGTGAAAAATACCAGTGGAAATCTAATATTACTTGTACAGTTTCAAAATAATCATGCTCTAAAATAATTTGTGTTTTAACTTAAGAAACTAGACTGCTTTAATTAAAGCAGTTTTAAGAAAGTTTTAAGAAACTAGACTGCTTTTTGGACTGCTTTAAATTTTTAAGCTCACTGAACTTGAGTTTATTGTTACAGTTGAAAGCAGATGTTTGTATAATGGTTAAATAACAGATCTTACATTCAGTAAAAAAGAGTAAGTGTGCATTACATGTGCAGTTTGTTCCTTTTGTAACTACTGTACATATAATCACACAATTTGGTTTTTAAATGTATTCTGACAGTATATTAACTCCAGTAGAAGTACTCTCCCTCCTGGTCTGAAGTTTAAAACACTCACTCTTCTCCTTCCGGACGATGCCTGAGAGTAGACGCACGGAGGCCCTGAGACACCAGAAATTGTTCTCAGTGTTCTCAGAGCAGGGCATGTTAGTGGAGTTCAGAGCACTGTGTCTAATCCACCTGAACTCCTGTAAGAGACACAATTATGATCATTAACTCATTAACATTAGTGCTTGGCTTTATGTTGCTTATTGCAGACCTTATAAATGTGTCAGCAAAGCCAACTATGAATTTTACATTAAATAAATATTTGATGGATAATTTTGCAGTTATATGTTAAATGGCCTGTTTGTCCTCAAAAACATATGATTTTTGAGCTTTGGGCTCAGCTGGTGTACAGTAGCTGAAGTGCCTTGCTCTCACAAAGTTATAACAGTGTACGTCATTGTGATGTGACAGAGATGCCAAGCAAGTAGGGAAAAAAGCTAACCAGCATGTACAATGTATAAACCCAGGTGGCAACAAGTATGTGTTAATTGAATGAAACAAGCCTAAAGACTGCTTTGTTTGTACTATTTATTGCTTAGCAAGCTTTTGTTTTGATATTCTGTTCACCTACCTTATTGCTGTCTGACTGCGGCCTGTACATCATGATGAGTTTATACATTATTCTAAACTATTACCTCTGGTCTGTAAATATTTGGGAGAAGAACTTGCGCTGGATACAGGATGCTAAGGAGCTACTAGAAAGAATCGCTCCTAACCTGCCTCTAGACCAGCTCTGTGCTGGCTGATAAAGTCTGGCTTGGTCGATTTGTCTACCGACCTGAAACCCCGAGACGTTTTTTGAGGTGGGGTAGTAGGCGAGACTAAGGAGCTGGTGGAGTCTGAGTGGGAGGGAGATGGAGACTGTGTGATGACTGGAATGGAGGTGCTAAGCGTTCGTGAGGAAGAGCAAAGCCTCACAGCCCATGATGGAGGCAGTGACGCTTATTAGTAATAGGGAGGCTGATGAGCACTTTCTGTGGCAACAAGCAGAAGAACTCATCTGGGACCCTTACATTCAGGAGCAGCTGGATGCTTGGGAGACGCTGTGTGACAACACTGCTGGGGAGAAAAAGAGGAGGAGAAAAACACAAAGAGCTGAAAAAAGGGATGGAGAGCTCTGAGTCAGCGAAACCTGAGGTTCCGTCCTTTCCCAAGCCTCAGATGGCCATACCCACAACCCAGGTAACCATGCCCACATCTCTGATGTCCATGCCTACGTCTCTGAGGTCCACACCCACGTCTCTGATGTCCACACCCTTGTCTATGGCTGAGCAAGGAGCATGGTCACTGTCACTGGCTGAGCAGGGGGCGTGCTCAGCCAGTGACAGTGACCATGCTCCTTGCTCAGCCAGTGAAGGCAACCATGCCCCATGCTCAGCCAGTTTCCTGGCCAGGCTGTTCCCAAGCCGTCAGCCCTGGACATGGCTGTCGGTGTTGTTCGTACTGTTTTGTTGGATGCTGCATTTTGTTCATCCCTAAATCTGGTGTTAAGTGTTATGTCTCCTTTATGTTTTAGCTCCTGATCTCCCTGTCCTTGTGTCTTTGTCCCCATTATCAGTTTGTATTCCTGTGTTTCTTGTTTTAGTGCTTTAGGTTATATTGATCTTTTTCTTGTTATGTTTTGATGTCCTGTACTGTTCTACTGCTTTAGTATATCTTTGTCTAGTGTCTCTTCTGAGTTTGATGATTTTCTTTGGTCCTCTCTTTTTGGGTTCTATATTTTTGGTATTTTCTGTTCTGTTAAAGTCCAAGTTCTCATGTACTATGTTCTGTTCTGTGTTCTTGCATTTGGTGTACTGTGTATTGATAGTTTTCTTAGTGTTCTGTGCTTAGTTTTACAGTTTTTATGTTCTTACCTCGGTTCTGTTACGTTTGGTGGTTGGTATCAGTTCTGTTCCTTGTTTCATGTATCCTAGTGTCTGCTCCTTGGTTTTCTGTTTGTCATGTTCTAGTGTTTGGTTTCCTGTTTTGTTTTGGGCTGTCACAGGTCGAGACAGCCCTAGGGGATGATTATGTCAGGCCTACCCCTCCTGTCATGTTGTTCTGTGATCTAGTGGTCATGTTATGTCCTGCATCTTTATTATTTGATTTGGTTTCATGTCATTTCCTGTGATGTCATCACTCATCATTCATCTCAGGTGTTTCTTGTTTGATGTAGTTAGTCTTGTCTTTAAAAGACCCTGTTTGTGCTCACTCCCTCATGGTTCATTTTTGTAAGTACACTGTCTTAATGTCTCGTTATACTTCTGGTTTTTGCTCTCGTTTATTTTCGGATTTAAAATCTAATCCTTGTGTCAGTTCTCAGTTTGATTACCTATTTAATACATTTCATTATTTCATTTTTCTCTGCAAGTGTATACTCCTTTGTTCACTTTAGCTTATTTGAATCATCTCGCTTACTCACCACCACCAATCCTGACACATATGCCTGACAATTAAGACCGTAAAATATTTACAATAGGATCCTGACCTCAGGGAACACAAACCTTGCACTTTACACATGGTTAAACGATAACACCTGGGCTACTCATGCAGCCAGAGAACATAGTTAAACTTCTGTACAGTTGAGCTCATTTTGGTGTGACTCAGAGCATGCATCTTCAATAAACCATCATATACAACTCAGTGATTTGAGTGAGTCAGATTTCTTTCTTTTAACTGGACAAAACAAAGGTTTACAAAAGTCAATCTGTAATTGTATATATTTAAAATGACTGAATAATAACAACTATTTTATTATATATTGGGGTAAAGTATGATTATCCATATTATCCATCCTCTTATAGTGGATTCTGCTGAAGAAACTCTAGACTACAACATACTTTTTAAAAAATGTTTTTGTAATCTCTAGCCAAAAAAATCACCATAATATAATGGCTTATTAGCTGCTTAATAGCACCATGATAACATAACTCACAAATCTCTCTGTTTTTTTACTCTATGTTTCAGAGTGGAAAATCACTATTCAAAACTGTTCTGAAGTGCACAAATGCAATAACTTCACAGAAAAACCTATTAAAATCATCAATGGGTTTGTTGTGTTTGTGTTAGTGTTATGGTTATGGTTAAGGTTAGAGTTAGAGAGCCCACTGGCTAGTAACCAATTACATTTGTTGTTTCTCAAAGGCAGCACTGCCTTCTAAACAGTTCTGAGAAATGATTTAAAGTACTTAAATCTAAAAGCTGTTCCATATGTGATTGTCGTTTAGCTAGCTGATTTAGCTACTGTAACACTATTCAAATGAATGTTTAGTGTAAAAAAGCTGAAAATCACTTATTGCTGGATAACACAAAATATCAACTTCACAGCCAGACAGGACAAACTGGAATATCTTTTAGAATTAAAAAACGGTATCACTCATGTGTTTAAACATTCTGTATCTCACAAAAGTGAGTACACCCCTCACATTTCTACACATATTTTATTTTATCTTTTCATGGGTCAATACAATACAAATGAAACTTGGATATAACTTAAGCGACAGCTTGTATAGCAGTATACATTTACAGTCTTCTGAAAATAATACACAGCCATTAATATCCAAATAGTTGGCAATACAAGTGAGTACACCTCACAGTGTAAATGTCTAAATTGTAACCAATTGTGTTGTTCCTCCATGGTGTCATGTGACTTGTTACAATTACAAGTTTCCAGGTATGAATGTCGAGCAGGGCTGATAATTTAGCATTTTTTGTACAATTTTCTCATACTTGCTACTTGATATTCAGAATGGCACCTCATGACAGAGAACTTTCTAAGGATGTGAGAAATAGAATTGTTGCTCTCCACATTGATGGCCTAGGCTATAAGAAGATTGCTAATACCCTGAAACTGAGCTACAGGATGATGGTCATGGTCATAGTGGTTTTCCAGGATGCATTCCATTTGGAACTGGCTTTGCCATGGTCGACCAAAGACGTTCAGCATGTTCAGCATCATATCCAGTGGTTAGCATCAAAAAACCTTTGCACAGTTTGCTTAAGAGAAGCACTCCAAGAACTCGAAACCATAAAGTCTGATTCCCGAAACCATGTAGTCTGACCAAGATAAACTTGTTTGGCTCACATGGTATCCAACATGTGTGAAGGTGCCCTAGTGAAGAGTACCAAGATAACAGTATCTTGCCTACAGTCAAACATGGTGGTGGTAGCATCATGGCCTGGAGCTGCATGAGTGCTGCCAGCACTGGGGAACTGCAGTTCATTGAGAAAAACATGAATTCCAGCATGAACTGTGACATTCTAAAACAGAGAATGATCCCCTCCCTTCAGAAACTGGGCCACAATGGCAGATTTCCAACATGATAATGACCCCAAACACATCTTCAAGAGTACATCTGCCTTGTTGAGAAAGCTGAATGTAAACGTGATAGTGACCTAAACCCAAATGAGCACCTGTGGGGCATCCTCAAGCAGCAGGTGAAAAAGCGCAGCCTATCGAACATCCACCAGCACTGTGATGTCATCATGGAGTGGAAGAGGATTCCATAGCAACCTGTGCAGCTCTGGTGAATTCCATGCTCAAGAGGATTAAAGCAGTGATGGATAATAATGGTGGTCACACAAAATATTGACAATATGGGCACAATTTGGACATTTTTTCTGTGATGTGTACTCGCCTATGTTGCCAGCTATTTGGACATTAATGACTGTGTGCAGAGTTATGTTCAGAAGACAGTAAATCTGTTGTACTATATGAGATGTACACCAACTACTCCAAGTTATATCCATTTCTATAGTGTCCCATGAAAACAAATAATAAAATATGGGCAGAAATGTGAGGGGTGTATTTAATTTTGTGAGATACTGCAAGTGTAATTTACATGTCAAGTACTAAAATCTAATGTGTTACAAACCACATATTATTTAGGTAATGCTATTTCAGAGCACATACCATATGAAACATCTGACCCTGTACAAAAAAATCTACATTTTAGTGTGTCCTATATGGTTAGTGAATATATATTTGAAAAAACAACCACAGCCTTTTTATTTAATATCCAAAACCAACAGTGAACCTACATGATTAATTAAAAAATTGTCAGTAAAAGTGAAAAAAAAAATCAGTGAAGTGACTGTCAGTCTTTCTGTGTTTTAGAGACATTAAGCACAAACCTTTTGCTCTGTCCACTGTACTCTTCTGATGATGATGAAGACGCTGGTGAGGATGATGATGCTCACCATTGTCCGAATCACCGTTTTCAGATGACATCTCATCCTAAAACTTTTACTACACACACACACACACACACACACACACACACACACACACACACACACACACACAGAGATAGAGTGAGACAGAATGAGACTGATCTTCAGATAATGGAGAACTTGTATACATTTTGTGTAAAAAAACTTTTTTGACTATGACTTTACTTACTAACTAGATCTTTTATTTATGAAGGTTGAAAAATGAATAACCAATTATGAATCATTCAGTCTGAACATAATAATAATCTACCATGGAGCTGTACTTTTACTGGCTTCAAAGTACAAGAAACAGATGGTATCTCTGGTGAGAAACAGACAACTTGGCTTCTGGTTGACTTGCACAGTAATATTCTCTGAAACTAGGCAAGGAAGTGGTAGAAGTGGTTAGTTCTGAATGGACCAATCAATAGATGCCTGAGCCAGCAGACATTGCAATATGAAAGTACCATCTACCCACCCAGAGAAAGCATGGCCAATATTTTCTCTCTTGGGCCCCGGCTGTTGATGGCATGACCGGGATTCGAACTTGCGATCCTCTGGTCATAGTGTCAGCGTCTTAGCCTACTGAGCCACCCAGGGCCTTGTGGTGTGTTTTTAATTTACAGTTAAAATGGGCCCAGTTTAGAGCACAGCTCCAGTACCTACACATTTCTGTGTAGTCACACACACTGTGACTATAAGGAAGTAGCATCACAGCAAAGAATAAGAGAAATGGTGAATACGCCTACTGCCACCTAGTGGTTGAAACGGTTAATAACACCCACCATACATGTGTAATATGTGGCCACATGCACTGGTATAGCTGATTGTGTGATTTGACATGTCAATGTGAGCAATACATATAGAATGAATACAGAAACTGTAAACTCTTCTGTAATCACACAAAACTTCATTTCAGTTTTGTTTAAAAAAAACTGTTGAGCTGTTTCTGCATTCTAGTTTTTTTAAAGCATCAACTGTTCATTTTAAACAAGCAGGTTTGACTTTGTCTGTTCAGAGCAGAGGATCCACATTTCTTTTACATGATGTGTGCACCCTGATTAGATTCCTTCAGTCTTTGGTACAGGTTTGTCTGGGTTTTATAGAAGAACACCGTAGTAAAGTAATAAAGAATTGGATTACTTCTTCATTTAATGCTGTTTTACTTTTAAATATAAAAAAATGTTAAATTATGTTTTTTATGACTTTATTGATGATAAAGTCACAAATTCCTTATTCTGGTGTAATAACAGGTCCACACCAAAAAAGGATTATTGTGAATAAGTTTGTTGTTCAAAACTTTATTGTTCA
This sequence comes from Crenuchus spilurus, assembly GCA_036984385.1. Taxonomy (NCBI): domain Eukaryota; kingdom Metazoa; phylum Chordata; class Actinopteri; order Characiformes; family Crenuchidae; genus Crenuchus; species Crenuchus spilurus. The sequence continues at coordinate 7,169 of BRDA01001694.1, forward strand.
TTCATTCAAAAAGGTAAACGGTAAATTTTTGTTCAATACACATAGTGATATTTCAAGCCTTATTTACTTTAATGTTGATCAGTATGGCTTATAGGTCATGAAAATCAGAAATTGAGAATCTCAAATTATTTGAATATTTCAATTTGACTTTAAGTAAATTATTATTAAAACCGAATCAACATTGAAGGCTTGAAATGTCACTTTATGTGTAATGAATATTAAATATGACAGTTTACCTTTTTAAATTAAATCATGAACACAAATGTCATGATTTTCACAATGGTCTATTTTTTGGAGATTAACTTATTATTGTTTAATTGCTTATATTGCCTTTCTTTGAAGTCTGTTTTATCCACCAGCTTGTCCTGGTCTTTTATATATAAAACGACGCTGAACTCTTTCCTCTGTAATTTCAACCCCACGCCCAGATTAAATGAATGCAGGGGTTAGAGTAGCACTCCAGGACAGACATCCTCATTTTTGGTAGGAGGTAAGAATGGCTTTATAGAAGAATAACAATGCACAACCCCCATACAAAGATAAGAAATGCAATGTAGAGATAAAAGTGCAGCAAAGCAAAACATAAGCTCTGATCTGTCTAAAGGTTTGCTAGGGCATTATAATTTACTCCAGGTTTTTCACATACCAGGCTGATAAAAGCATCTAAAGCGACCCACTTTATACATCCTTCAAATACTTCACCCCAGCATCAACACCCAAAATGTACAATTTAATATAATTTAACAATGTTGAACTATGGCCTAATGACAGCATAACATGCTGTAAAACAATAAATACAGAAACTTACATTTATATTTCCACTTAAGCTAAGAGACTTCCTGCTTTGACTCTGTGCTGAAGATCTCCTGAGTCTATTATTATAGATGAAATAAAAGCTTTTTGTTTGTTTCTCTTCTCTGTCTGCTGCTGCTTTACCTCTTTATCGCTCTCTTCCAATTGCTTTATATTTGCTTCTCTCTCATTGTTTCATTCTCCGTCTTCTCTTTCTATTTACATTTCTCTCTCACTCCCTCTCTGTGCTCTACTTCAATTTATTCTTCTCTGTCATTTCTCTCTTTCTCTCTCACCTGTTGATCAGTTCTGGTTTTCCCGTGTTGCTCCTCCATAATCCTTTTGAAGGTGTGTGAGCACACTCGCTCAATTGCTCTCTGACGTCTCACACATACCCACGTGCAAGCGCACTGTCTCTTCCTCCTTTCATTGTTCTACCTGGCAGTCTGATGACAGATTAAACTGGCACACTGCACTGTTTGTTTAAAAACATTAAAGGTTTTTGCAGCACAAATCTCCTGACTGACTTATTTGTTCAGTTATGAAAAATGTTTTTATTATTCCAATGTATATTATGACTTTATGACTGTTTATGGAGTTAAAAGCTGAGCATGTTTGAGTAAAGGTTGATTATTATTATTATTATTATTATTATTATTATTATTATTAATAATAATAATAATAATAATAATAATAATAATAATAATAATAATAATAATAATATTATATTAATGTTTTTACCAGGGGGACCAATTCAAATAATTTTCCTCTGTCTTTACAATAATTTATTCTCACCTCACTGATATGTAATAATTTGAAGATCATATACAGTTTGTAACTAGAGCAAAATCTGCCTGACAAAAGCAGAGTCACTTGAATGAAAAAGGACACACTACTGTGAACAAGAACAATTTGTTTTGAGTTCTTGTAGGCCAGGTGTGCATCTGATTTCTGCAGATCTAAAACCCTGCAAAGTTTATCTCCAGCCTTAATGTAACACACCTGCTCCAGATAATGAAGAGTTTCAGGGTCATCTGTCAGATCGAAACTCTTCAGGGTGGTAGTTCTTCAAGACAAGCCCTGGACACCCTGGATCTAGGTCAGCCAACCTCAGAGGCATGAGTCAGCAGAAAAACAGGAGTTGTGGTGTTTCTTTCTGGTCTTCACCAACTCACATTTACAACAAAAACTTATTGACTAGCACATGTTAGCCAAACACTAAACCATGTGGTTAAAGTCCACATATACAATGGACAATAGCAGGTGAAACCTGCACTACTTGTTTTTTCTGTTGTGTCCGAATGCTATGAATTGGTGAAACGACATGAACTATGAACAGCTGATGTAAGCATGTATTGTTGCTCATTTCCTGACCAAAGAGACAAAGCAAGAATTTTTGGTGTTGTGATTACCTAATATGACCATGACAATCATGAAAAAATATCTTATCCTGGCACAAAATAGCAACAGCTCTGAACAAGATGCTGTCAGGGCTACTTTATTAAAATGATCCTTTGATGCTGTATTAACACCCAGAAACTATCCAGCAGAAACAAATAAAACAGCTGCAGGTCCAAATCTTTTTGTACAAAACAAAATTTACAAGCTGTTTTCTGAATTAGAATCCATTATTTAGTAATCAAATTATCCATTGTAATCATTGCATTGTATGATTTTGTTCCATAAAAATGGGTGTCAGTCTTAGCCATGCTAATGTACAGCAAGACAGTAATATTAGCATTTATTCTGAAAGTAAGGCAAAGCAAGGCAAATGTATTTATATAGCACACTTCATACACCAGAGTCATTCAAAGATTAAAAAATGCAAAGATAATTAACTACAGTTTATTAGAATTAAAAAAGAGATTTACATTATCTCACAAAAGTGAGTACACCTCACATTTTTGCACATATCTTTACATAGGACAACACTTTAGAAATGAAACTTGTATATAACTTAGAAAAGTTATAGTAGGTGTACAGCTTGTATAGCAGTATAGATTTACTGTCTTCTGAACATAACTCAACACCCAACTATTAATGTCCAAATAGTTGGCAACACAAGTGAGTACACCTCACAGTGAAAATGTTCAAATTGTGCCCATAGTGTTAATACACTGTGTCACCACCATTATTATTCAGCACTGCCTTAACCCTCTTGGGCATATAATTCACCAGAGCTGCACAGGTTGCTATGGAATCCTCTTCCACTCCTCCATAATGACATCACGGAGCTGGTGGATGTTAGACCTTCTGCTTGAGGATGCCCCACAGGTGATCAGTTGGATTTATGTCACCCTCACTTTTACCTTTCACAGCAAGACAGTTGTTATCTTGGAGGTGTGTTTGGTGTTGTGATAATGTTGGAAAACTGCGACCCAGTTTCTAAGGGAGGAGAGCATGCGCTGCTTCAGAATGTCACAGTACATGTTGGAATTTATGTTTCTCTCAATGAACAGCAAATCCCCATGCTACCATCACCAGTAACCCATGCCTTTGGACTGCTTGTCTTAAGCAAACATGATTTCTTTGGTCAATTCTCTTGAGGCTTGTTCCAAGTGGAAACAGTCCTGGAAAACCACTGTATAACCTTGGCCACTGTGCTGTAGCTCAGTTTCATAGTGTTAGCAATCTTCTTACAACCTTCACAGTAAATCTGCCAGTCTTAAATCAACACTATTAGTGTTAAATTAACACTGAGAGAGTTACATTTTGATACCTCTATTAACTCTAATAGTGTTGATTTATCACTGGCATATCTACTTTGTATGCTATCTCTGCGGAGAGCAACAATTCTATTTCTCAAATCCTCAGAAAGTTTTTTGCCATAATGTCCCATGCTGAATATCCAATGGCAAGTATGAGAGAATTGTACCCCAAGCACTAAATTTAACAGCCCTGCTCACCATTCACTGCTGGAACCTTGTAACTCTAACGAGTCGCATGACACCAGGGAGGGACAATGACACATATGGACACAATTTGGGTGTGTTCACAGTGAGATCTAGCCACCTATGATGCCAGCTATTTGGACATTAATGGCTGTGTATTATGTTCAGAAGACAGTAAATGTATCCTGCTATACAAGTTATTTATACTATCTATACTGCTACTGTTATATCCAAGTTTCATTTTTATGGTGTTGTCCCATGAAAAGATATAATAAATTATGTGCAGAAATGTGAGTTTTCTCACGTTACTACCATACTGTAAGTAATCATTCATTAGGGTTCCGAGCACGAAGTGCTAGGAAACCTATTGTTTTTGTTAGGATTATTATTATTATGCTTCTTCTTCTTCTTCTTCTTCTTCCATAAAACAAATCGTTCAGACCAAACCATAAGGCCTAAAGACACGAAACTTGGTCAATAGGTGTAGTCCCCCCCGCTACTCAGGCGCTCGCACTCAGCCTGATTGGCCTTTAGGGGGCGCTATAACGCATGTCAACGCGTTTGGTCATCTAACTCAAACAAATCTAATCTGCCATTTGGACCATCAAGCTCCGCACACTTAGATTTTTTGCTAATTTGCATAATATGCAAAAACAACTTTTGCGAACTAGTCCTAGGATTTTTGACCAATCCTATTAAGCCTTATACCATAATGTTCAGAAGAGTATGAAGCTCAATAATTATCAAAAAACTTTGAAATTTGTAAACAAAATGGCCACCATATGCAAATTAGCTCTACCAAATTTGCGCATATTCTACTTAATCAGCCATTTCTCAGGAACGCTTATGAATATTGTGATGAAACTTCATATACTCATTCAGGACATGATTCTGAAGAAGCCTTTTAGTGCTGGTGCAATTTTGTTAATAGGGGCGCTGTAAATGCTAAATGTCTGTTTCTCAGCTACCGTAAGTCGTAGGAAGCCAAAATTTGGCAAGCAGCATCTATATGCAATACTATAAGTGGTCAATTAAGGACACATTGATAATTCAAAAATTGACGATGCTATTAGCCAATCAGATGTCAGCAGTCATTTGATAGGCTAAACAATCACTGATCAGGATGACACTTGACTATTATGTCTAGCTAGGGACTCCCTAGTAGCCTGCAATGGTCTGAGCGGTTTGGCCACTAGGTGGCGGTATTCATAAAAATCAAGCATTTTGCAAGCTACGTTAAAAGCACTGATAAAATCCTTGATGATTATTATGCTTTGCGTAGAGACAAACTATTTTGCCTATATAAGTGTGTAACAAAATTGTAGCATTTTGGCATAATCGATATGAGATTACAAATTTCACTTTTTGAACTAGTCCCTGGATTTTTACCCAATCCTCACAATTATGGTTGTGTTACAATCTGGAGAGTTTGTAGGTAAATAATTATAATTTTTTTTTTTTAATTTCAATAAAACATGGCCGCCATATGCTAATTAACCCTACTGGATAGCGCATTTTCTATTTAAACAGCTGTTGCTCGTGAGTCCTTAAGTCTACTTTGACGAAACATTCCCTGCCCATTAAGTATGCATTTTTGTGGTAGGCTTTAAGACCTGGCACATGTACGTACATAGGGGGCGCTATAATGGCTAAATAGCTAAGTAAATTAATGCCATTAACAGTATTAAGTGGTTCTTCTATTTTTAGCAAAACTGTGCAGTTTTATTTATTTGGAGTAGGCTCCGTAACAAAGTCAGATGGATGAATTTCTGCAATAATAGTCCTACATTGTTTAACTTTTAATTTGATGAAAGTAGCATTTTTTGAACTAGTCCCCAAACTTTTGACCAATAATGTCAAACTTGATATTTTCACAGTCTGTTGAGTCTGTACATTAATAATTATCAACAAAATCTTGTATTTTTTGCTCTTTGGTGTTTTATTCAACTATGCAAACATTACCGGCCTAAGTTATGTAATCCATGGTTTTAATGAATTGGCTGTAACTCATTGCTTTGACTGACGCTAAAATCAAACTAAACAGTTCATGTAGGACAAATGTTAAATCAGTACTTGGAACATTGGTCACTTCATGCCTTCATAGGGTGATGCTATAGTAAAACTACACTGCTTATATATGTGACAGTGGAGCATATTAAAGGTGTTCACTGTAAAGACTGAACACTTGTAATGTATTTCTTCTGTATAAAACAATTGTAAAGCTTTATGTACCAAGGTCAAAGGTACTTCACCGGATGCCATGAAAGCCTTAGTATTAGACCATATTCAAGCGAATTAAGCTATTATATGTCTCATTTTGCGAGGAACCCGTTAATTCGCGTCTATATTCATTATATTGTTTTTGCTCACTCTCATGAATAGATGGGCCACTTGTAACTTCCATACTAAATGCTGATGCTTCCTTCTTCTGAACAGGTTTATCCAGGTTTTAAACACACTGTAAGCAAGATACAATTGATGCTAAGATTGTTCATATAGTATATACATCAATGTAGCTGGGTCATATGGCATTTTCAAGTTTTTGTTTTATTTCAATCCAAGGCCAGATACAACATTAGATTTTTCTTTGGAACAAGAAATATGATATGGACTTCAATTAGGAACAGTATCACATTATGAGGTTTTATAATATGATCACTTCTCCACTGGCTTCCTGCCACAATGTGTCTATTGTCTGACATCCACAAGAAGAAACTTGCTCTAATGGAAAACATGTTTTTCATCCAAGTAATCCTGCAGTTGCTGTAAAAGTACATCAAAGTATCTTCTGCTAGTCTTTGAGGTCTCTTCTTTCTTTCTTACTTACTATTCCTTCCTTTAAGACACAGTAACATAGTGGCTGAGCAGGCTAAGACACTGACACTATGACCAGAGTATTGTGAGTTTGAATCCCGGTCATGCTGGTTGCCATCAACAGTCAGGGCTCAAGAGAGCAAAAATTGGCCGTGTTCTCTTGGGGCAGGTAGATGGCAGCCCTCTCTCCCTATCACTTTCACATTGCAATGTCCATTGGGTCAGACGTCTACTGATTAGTCCACTCTGAGCTGGGAATACTGCACTTTCCTCCGAGTGCGTTGGCTTACCAGTGATGGTGTATCAGTGGTAGTTCGAAAAGAGGCGATGGCCATATCACACGCAGCAGAGGAGGTTTGTGCTTGACTTCACCCTCCTAGAGTCAGGGACATTGCAAATGATTGGAAAAAAAATGCTGAGCTTCTTGGCTAAGGACAGCACAAAGCTGAAATCAGCTGATGTGATGCAGAGCTGGAATGGATATCTGCACTTAGAGTAGTCACTAATGACCTGAAATGAGTAACCCTGCTTTAGGCAAATCAGAAGACATTAATTTTTTATTGCTTCTCCTTTCAGGCCCTCAGTTCAAGAGCATCAGGTTACCCGCAGATTTGAATAGAGAATGAAAGCCCATCAAGAACACTTCATTTCAAGAGGAGCTCTGAACAGTGGAACACTTTCCATTTCTGCTGTTCTTTCTGAGTTAGTAAACTTTGGCTTTTAATCACATAATTTAAAATTTGAAACAAGCAAAATTGTCCATCAATGGCTTACAAAGACAGTGCATTCCAAAATAAAAAATGACAGTGTAACAAAATATAATGTATGAAAACAATAATAACACGGAATGTAAGAAAATCAAAATAACAATTGCTTAAGGAAGGATGCTACAGGCAGAAATGACCATTTATTGTTTTCTACATTTTTGGATGAATTTTATTTGTAATGTGATTTCTCTTAAACTGTAATTAGAAACTCACACATTGTAAGCATTTCCACTTTAAACTGTATTTTACACTCCATAACTTGAATGCTCCATTAGAACATCACTAGAAAGCTTATTTCTTGTACATTTTCACAAATGGTGATATACAGTAGTCAACATTGGGTGATATAGTTCTGAGATTGCAATGAAATAAACATTTTAATTCTAACAACAACCTTAAAGACATATTTTTGGAAAACCTTCCAATACAGAAAAGATTTGTAGGAATATCAGTAATACCCATTTCACCTATTGTATCTCACTTAAATACAGCTGCTGGTTATAAAATTAGAATATCATGAAAAAGTTGATTTATTTCAGTAATTCCATTCAAAAAGTGAAACTTGTATATTATATTCATTCATTACACACAGACTGATATATTTCAAATGTTGATTTATTTTAATTTTGATGATTATAACTGACAACTAATGAAAATCCAAAATTCAGTATCTAAGGACATTTTCACACCAGTAGATCGTTTCTCTGGTCCGAATCAGACCGAGTTCGTTTAACTTGGAGCATTTTCCCTGCTATTTGGTTTGTTTTCACACAGGCACAAACCTAAATGCACCAAAATGCACCCCAACAAACCATGTGAACACGTTGTCTCCTCTGATTGGTCAGAGCTGTCTGGGGCGGGCACAGGAAAGTAATCACTACAGCAGGAGCAGTAAGAGCTAAAACTCTCACTGTCCTGTTGCTGTTTCTGCGCGGGGTTCATCTACTGCCTCACGTCACTCACCTGTCCTGAGTCATGGCTCCATTCCACTTTTTAACTGTATTGAGAGCCCTAATGCGAGACAGCGATGTGTCACACAGTCTATGCGGTTGGTTAGTGACGTGCATCAGCAGCAACAACAGTACAGTACAGTTTTAGCGCTAACCGGCTCTTCATTTAGCTTAAACTTGTGGAGTTACACCATAGTTGGGTCGGATTGAGGTCAGATCACATTCTCACCGCAAGCGAACTGCACCTGAGTTTGTTTGGGACCAGACCGAGACCACCTCCTCTCGCTGGTCCCAGTACAGTTCATTTGATCTGCACCCGAGTTTGATTACTGTTTTCAAACTGGACGAAACAAACCACACCAAGGGGGCAGACAAACCAGAGTTTGTTTTAACCGGACCAAATAGTGTCGGTGTGAAAATGCCCTCAGAAAATTAGAATATTACTTAAGCAAACCCAACACATTAATTTCTCAGTAAACAATGATATTGCTTTATGCCGATTCAGCAAAATCCCATACCAGTGTTCCGAATAGTGCGTCCTCTTTCCATCCTCATGGAGAGTGCCGCTAGGTACACAACACCACTTCTCCTGTCCATCGCGTATCCAGCCGCAAACAGTCCATCAGATATCCCACTAGTCCAGACTTCTCATAGAGAAGATGGTGACAATAGTATTAATTAAGAGACCATTTAATCCAATCCATAATGTTTCTTTTGTAGAGCAGTGCCAAAGAGAGTCTCTAGAGCATGAAAAAACAAATAGGAGCCAAGCAGGGAGATAAGGGAGAGGGAGAGGTAGGAAAAAGGGTCTGCCTGCCAAGAGAGCCAAGACAGGAGTGAGGATTGAGGTGCCCAACTTTGATTTGATCTGTGGGGCAGAACGAACATTGACTGTGATTAACACCAGGCTGGATAATATCTCGATGAGCATGGTGTTCTGCAAAGACAAGCTGGACTTGGAGATCCTATGGACTAAAGAGTGACCTAAGAAAATTTGGTTGGTTTGCTCGCATTAAATTATGTCTGTGTTTTGTTTTGGCTCCCTTCTTATCGCAGCTGACCTTGCTGTGGTATTGCAAAACCTCCACTAGGGGTGGGTTGCCTTGGGAACTATCTACCCCCTCCATCTCCCCTGATTCAAACAGCCATTCAAGGCTATACACCACTGACTCTAAGTATGCTTGTGTGCAAGAAGAAGGGCATCTTTTTCTCTTCTATCCTACCTCTTCATCCCTCATGCTTTTTTTCTTCATGACCTGGCACCGCCGAGTTTAGCTGCCGTCATGACTGCTCTGTCATCTAAGCATTTCACTGCAAAAAATTGTATGTGACAAATAAAATTTGAATTTGAATTTAAGACCAATGCAAAAAAAGGATTTTTAGAAATGTTGGCCAACTGAAAAGTATGAACATGAAAAGTATGAACATGTACAGCACTCAGTATTTAGTTGAGGCACCTTTGGCTGGATTACTGCAGCAATGGCATGTAGTCGATCAGTCTTTGGCACTGTTCAGGTGTTATGAGAGCCCAGGTTGCTCTGATAGTGGTGTTACACCAAAATGTGTGATTTTCACAGAGTTTGGAAAGCTTAGCGATAATCAATACTCGTATTTGCATTTAATGTTCACATTGATACTTAATTAAGTTTGTAGACAAGTACTCAGGCTGAGGTTTTAATGCACACAACTCCATAAAGTTTGTGGGTTAGTGAATAAAGAGTGACGTGACTAACATTATATTCTGTAGTAACACAGCTCTGACCTCTCTCTCTCTCTTACTCTCTCTCTCACTCACTCACACACACACACACACACACACACACACACACACACACCTGTGTTATGTTATATAGTGATTGATGTCCCATTTAACTTTTAAGAATTTACCTTGGTTTTGCATTAGACACATTTATAGTTCAGTATAAATATACTTTAAAAATTAGTACCTGTTTTTTCTTTTTTTACTTAAGGGTGGGGGGTGTTTTACACCTGCATCCCCACTTTTTGCAACATTTAACTTTAACAGGTTTAGCAACAGTTGTAAGTAATTTAAGTTAGCTATAACTACCAGTTTTGTACTTAGGAATTTCAGAGTATTAGCTCAGTATTATGACAGCAATCATGAGTAAGTATTTCAACAACTGCTATATTTCTGCTATACAGTGGGGGAAAACAGTACTTGGTCAGCCACTGATTGTGCAAGTTCTCCAATTTATAAAGATGAGAGAGGTCTGTAATTTTCATCATAGGTACACTTCAACAATGAGAAACAAAATGAGATAAAAATCCAGGAAATCACAGGATAGGATTTTTAAAGAATTTATTTGTAAATTATGGTGGAAAATAAGTATTTGGTCAATAACAAAAGTTCAACTCAACCTTTTTTGGCAGTGACAGAGGTCAAATATTTCCTGTAAGTCTTCACCAGGTTTGCACACACTGTAGCTGATATTTTGGCCCATTCGTCCATGCAGATCTCCATGTAGTGTGTGTGTGTGTGTGTGTGTGTGTGTGTGTGTGTGTGTGTGTAAAGAAACACATTAAGACATATTTAACAGTTTAGTGATGTTTAATCATTTAACAAAACAAAAAATTACTGATGAGTTTGAATAGTAGAAAACTACAACCTGTCACAATTACATGTTCAGAAAAAACATTGACTAAATATTACTGTCTGTTACAGCCTCACTGTACACTCCAGTCATAAATGCTTTATTGACATAAAAATATGAGTGAAAGTAAGTAACCTGTAAAGATTTAGAAGACTTTTAACTTTATTTTAGTGAAATACAGTGAGGTCACATATTTTGATAGACAGCTGTCAGAATGTGTGACTTCTCTTACAGCCTCACTGTACACTCCAGTCATAAATGCTTTAATGACATAAAAATATAAGTGAAAGTAAGTAACCTGTAAAGATTTAGAAGATTTTTAACTTTATTTTAGCGAAATACATTGAGGTCACATATTTTGATAGACAGCTATCAGAATGTGTGAGCTGTCTGTTACAGCCTCATTGTACACTCCAGTCATAAATGTTTTGTCATAAAAATATGAGAGATGATAAGTAATCTGTAAAGATTTAGAAGACTTTGAACTTTAATTTCCTGAAGTACAGGTGTTAGACAATGAAACTGAAACACCTGGTTTTAGACCACAATAATTTATTAGTATGGTGGTATGGTGTCCTTTTGGCGGCCAATACAGCGTCAATTGGTCTTGGGAATGCCATATACAAGTCCTGCACAGTGGTCAGAGGGATTTTAAGCCATTCTTCTTGTGGTCAGTGGTCAGGTCACTACGTGATGCTGGTGGAGGAAAATGTTTCCTGACTCGCTCCTCCAAAACACTCCAAAGTGGCTCAATAATATTTAGACACAAAGACTTGCTGTCTTGGTCACAGATGTGACAGCAAGATGTGCACCAACAATTTATCCTCTTTTGATCTCTGGTATGTCACCTGTAATGTTGTGTGCATTGCAATATTTTGAGCAAAACTGTGCTCTTACCCTACTAATTGAACCTTCACACTCTGCTCTTTCTGGTGCAATGTGCAATTAATGAAGATTGGCCACCAGACTGGTCCAATTTAGCCATGAAACCTCCCACCCTAAAATGACAGGTGTTTTTCTTTTTCCTCCACCAGCATCACGTAGTGACCTGACCACTATCCTGCAAGAAGAATGGCTTAAAATCCCTCTGACCACTGTGCAGGACTTGTATATGTCATTCCCAAGACAAATTGACGCTGTATTGGCCGCAAAAGGAGGCCCTACACCTACTAGTAAATTATTGTGGTCTAAAACCAGGTGTTTCAGTTTCATTGTCTAACCCCTGTACAGTCAGGTCAGATATTTTGAGAGAGAGAGAGAGAGAGAGAGAGAGAGAGAGAGAGAGAGAGAGAGACTCTTTATTCACTAACCCACAAACTTGTTGTGGGCATTAAAACCTCAGCCCAAGTAGGTTTTTACAGATATGCCTGTCTACAAACTTAATTGAGTATCAACATGAACATTAAATGTAAATAGGAGCGTTGATTATCGCTAAGCTTTCCAAACGCTGTGAAAATAATTGAAACCGCGTCTAGATATGTAGTCTGCATAGTGCGCTCGTGCATGTGAACAGAAATACCAAAATAGTACCTCATAAGGTCACAGGTTTCGACAGTCACAGATTTTGGTGTAACAGGCCTTCAGCTCTTCTGAATTGTTGGGTCTGGTGTATTACATCTTCCTCTTCACAATATCCCATAGATTTTCTATGGGGTTAAGGTCAGGCAAGTTTGCAGGATACCATGGTCCTTAAAACAAGTACTGGTAGCTTTGGCACTGTGTGCAGGTGCCAAGTCCTGTTGGAAAATGAAATCTGCACCTCCATAAAGCTGGTCAGCAGCAGGAAGCATGAAGTGCTCTAAAGCTTCCTGGTAGACAGCAGTGTTGACCTTGGACCTCAGAAAACACAATGGACCAACACCAGCAGATGACATGGAACCCTAAACCATCACTGACTAGACACATCACTTGACCCAAATATATTTTATTCATTGTTTGTTCACATAAAATTCTATAAACTTGACATTAATGCACAGACAAATAAGTCCAGCCAAGGAACCATTGTAGGGACTTATTTATTATAAAATGGAGGAAACAGAATATGATCCTATGATGGACTTCAAAACACAAATTCTCCCAAATAACAGCAGACTTAGTTTAAGATTTAGCATTCTACGTGTTCCACCTTAAAATGAAGGTGCTAAACTGGAGCTATGAAGCTAATGTTTATAATAAGTAAATCATACATTCCCCTGAAATTGCATCAGGTTATTAGGTAGCTATGAAGCTAATATTGTAAACAACTAACAGAGGCCTATGACTGCCAATCAGAATTGAGAATAAAAGACCAGTGTTGCTAACAATAACTAAATTCAGTCATCCAAATAGTCCAGCAGTTTTTGTAAAAGTACATCAAAGTACTCAACCCTCCGAAACTAGTTTTTCTAGTCTCTTCTTCCTTTCTTACTGTTCCTTCCTTATGACTCAGTGGCTAAACTTTGAATCTGCCACCAAACTCAAAGCAGGAAGTGCTGATTTAGAATCAGTTTTCAAGATCAAGATCAGTCTTCTACCAGCCATGTTAACAGCCATGTGCTGTTATATGTTATAGTGTTGAGATTTTATTAGTGTTAATAGTTCACAGTTATGGTGTCCTTAAACAAACTGACTAATCTCAGACCTTAATTATGGGCTAATATGGATCATTTTTAGGTGACCATTGAGTTATAATGCTTGTTAAGAATGTTAGCCTCACAGATTGGGTTCTAAAGAAACAAAATGTGTTGTCTATTGTAAACAACTAAAAGAGGCTTATAACTGTCAATCAGAATTGAGAAAATTTTTTTAATAATTTAGGCATGCTGTACTAGTGCATCTCAAAAAATCTGAATATGGTGAAAAAGTTTATTTTTGTTTAAAATTCAAAAAGGTAATCTGACATTTTACATTTATTACACAAAGTGACATGTTAAGCCACATGTTGAACGCAAATGTATTTTTTTCCACAATATTCTAATTTTTGGAGATGCACTAGTATAATTTCATAGCTCCAGTGCAAAGTTAACATCAAACCATCCACATTTTGGTCTTTTTAAATAAAAATTTGTATATCACACGGTCTGTTTGAAATGTGAAACAAGACAGTTAAATACTGCTATAATGGACATACAAAATACAGAAGGTCAATTTTTAGCTGCCATCACTTGTTCCATTACTTATCATTGTAGCTTCAGTGTGAAGCTAAATAAGCAATCTTCAAACACCAAATATTTCTGGGCTGATTGATTAGACTTGGGTTAAAGGGGGGATCTGGGGGAACTTAATTTTTCACCACACTATAGCTTTACAATGGTAAGACAATAAATGGTTAAAGGCATCTGAAAACATCTTTTAGTTTTGATACTGTTTTTATTAAGTGTTTGAGCTGAGAGTCTGTAGGACACTCTTGAGAACAGAAATTAAGCTCCTAATGGCCTGCTGGTTCTTTGGCTTCTGTTTGATGGTCACCTGAAGGTTCTTTTGGTTCTCCTGATTATCCAACTCCTCTAGTGTTCCCTGAAGGAGCTCAGCAAGCATCAAAGTCTCACCAGCCCGACTGTACATGTAGGCCTTCCAGGGCACAGTACCAGGCTGGCTGAAAGCTAATGTCTGAATCTTCACCAACTGGAATGCAGCCTGCAGAGTCTCAGGGGGATCAGTGGGGTGAGGGACTTCCAAAGAACACTGGTGGACCACCTGCAGCTCCAACCACAGTTTTTCAAAAGCCTCATGAGACAGTGGAGGACCCACAGTTAGATTTGGCTCTTCTGCTACATTGCCTGTATTGGAAGATTCTTCCTCAATATGTTCTGCCAACATGGATAGAAAAAGGAATGTTAGTTGTATACAGTGCTTTTTTTACCATCAGTTCTGCTGTCACTCAGTTTTCCCAAGTTTCCCCATATAGCTGATCAGTTAAGACATGCAGGGTCCCCTAAGATTGGTGCTTTAGTTTTTCATTGAACTTACATGTCTAATGTAGGTAATAAACAAAAAATACCTTAGTTCCCACTAATTAGCATGGTCCATACTTGCCTCTAAGTGTGTTGTTAAGTAAACTCAAGTAGACTTTATTATGTAGTTTCTGACACTATAAAAATAACATTCAAGTGACACCACATTGAATAGGCTAAATTCATGTTTAAGTATGGTTAGTACTACTTTTTAGCTATACTTACTGGTGGACTTGCAGGGGGAGCATCAGCCCCCTCCCTGTGCATCTATAGTTGAAAAAATGTTGCCAAAGTGTCAAAATGTGCACTGATAGCTGCCCTCACATGTGAAGAAAATATTAAGTGGCCCCTTTTTTGCAATAAATTATGATGGTGTGCCCTCTAGAACAAGAAAGATTGTTAATCTGTCTTAATGGTAGCCTTTTTTGGTTGCCTTTCCAATAAAAGGGTGCAGTAAGTGTCCTCTATTGCAACCCTACTAGACAGTGTCCTACAATTGTATGTGATGAAGTGCCCAGGTAGGTGCCCATCTAATTGAGAAGTGCCCCTCCAGTGACGTTTTTATTTTTTTGCCCCTGCCCTTCAAACATTCTGAGTCCACCACTGGCTATACTAATGTATTTCATTTGTATTGAAAACATCATGCTTGAGGCAAATGTATGATAATTTAGGCATGTAGTTAGCACCATGCTAATAAGCGTTCACTACCTGAAGTATAGAACTAAAGAAGCGATTTTAGGGTGCCAAGGACTTTTTGGCTCATCAACTACAATCAATCAATCAATCAATCAAATTTTATTTATAAAGCGCTTTTTACAACTGATGTCACAAAGCAGCTTTACAGGCTTAGTAATAACAGACATCAAATCATTAATTACTAATCCCCAGTGAGCAAGCCAACGGCAACAGTGGCAAGGAAAAACTCCCTCAGAGCTGGAGGAAGAAACCTTGGGAGGAACCAGACTCACATGGGGGACCCATCCTCCTCTGGTCTGCTAATTCTAAGTGTGTGATGAATCATAATCATATGATCTTGTTGTAAAGTTCAGGTGAGCTGATATGGTGACAGTAGTGGGACAGGAATGATGATGATAGTGGGTGCAATGATAACGGCCAGAAAGTCCATTTGAACTCCAATGTGGGCATTAGAGTAGGGTAACTACAAGAGTGTTAAGTGGCAGTTTTAAAGCTAGTGCAGCATAAATAGTCATTTGTTTGATATTTTCCTTACCTTCCCTAAGGCTTTGTTTTGGGGGGTTAAATCTGAGGTCATCCCCCACTTCTTCTGTGCTGTGGGCCTGAGTAGAGTCTTTAACAGCAGCATTGTCCAAAAAACTTTCACAACCACACAGTGGACCGAGTGTGTTAAAGTTGGACATCCAGAGACTGACCGGTTCTTCTGGCCGTACGGCAAGAACAGTCATGGATGGGTCAGAACTAGGCCCCAGTAGAACCTTCCGGGTTTCCTCCACTCCGGTCTGTAGCAGTCTGTAGTACAGCAGAGCATGATCACGCACACACATGTCACTCTCTTCCTCTGGAAAAACAGCAAAACATGAACCCATATTTTATTACACAGCTAACAGTAATAATTCTGTTTAATCTCTTATGTTCCTCAAAACCAAAGGTGGACCAGACCTGGTTAATAATCCATAGGGCATAATAAAAAGTCAACATACTTTAAATCACAGATTTAATGGGTGAGGCTAAATTGTTGAAGAATGAATGCGTGGAGCTAAATTGCTGTAGGCTGAGTGGGTGGGATTAAATAGCTCTGGATAGGCTGAATGAATGCAGCTAAAGAGATGTAGGCTGAATAGGTGGGGCTAAATTGTTGTAAGCTACATGGGTGGGGCCGAAGATCTGCAGACTGAATGGGTGGACATATGCAAATGAGTTGCTTTTTTGTTATTGTAGTGTTCTGTTTTTCAGTAGAGCTGTGTCAGTGATATTCTTTGTGTACCGATGCAGTAGTGTAAGAGACGGCCCAGCATGTCCTGTGTTTCAGCCGGTCGGGACAGAAACAGCTTCATTGTTGCTGTTAGCAACTCCATCTTCACCAAACAGCACAGCTCAGCCTTCACAGAGTCTATACAACCTTCCAGCACATAGGGTGCATTACTGATTCGCTCGCCATTCACACCAAGCAACCACAACAGAGCCTGCTTTCCCTGAAAGAGAAAGCGAAAGAGGATGTTAAATATTTTACCACATAGAATGTTATGAACAGAAATGATTTTAAATATGCTGCCTGATGTTTGAGACATTCTGCAATAGTTATGAGAAGATTGGACTAAAACACATTTTCTTATTTCTCACTTGGCGTTTCAGTAGTCCCTAAAATAGTCTTAAAATGACGTATTTTGTGGATTTTAGCATTATCAATGTTACATGCAAAAACTGAGAAGAGATGTGTAGGTTCACTAGTGGGTTTGGATAGCCAACAAAATGGTGATATTTATGTTGCAGACATTGTAACTTCTGGTTCCTATAACCTGTTTTTAAAGCATACTATTCTAACTAGCATACACCAGTACAGAGCTAAAATGTAAATCAATGCAAATCAGGCGTCTTTCCAAGTCTAATGCAAATAGAGCAGCCTTTTCAATACAGGTTTAAAAAATGAGTAATTATTTACTTCATTGTCTTGAGGAGTTTCTTGACAGCCTTCCAGAGCTTTGCACACTGCTACAGAACTCTGAGGACAGAACCACACCAAATCCCGGTATGCCTGTATGACCGCTACACAGGAAATAAAACAGGTAAAAGCAAATAAAAAGAAGAAATTAATATTAAAGGAATCATTCTGCAAGTAATTACATTTATGCTTTATTTATGAAGGTTTCTGATACGGTATGATATAGGATTTTCTTTTTAATAAAAATGGACTAAAGAACATATAGCAGCAGTATGCCATATGGTTGAAAATGTCTAACAGCTTGAATATACAACACAGCATAGTGTATAATTATGGTTTTATTCTCAAATCAATCCATTTTAGATGCTTCACTGCAACAATTTTTCTAGAATTACACTGACTTATGCTGGTATGTTGCATCAATTTTAATAAGAATGAATTAAATTTGACATTTTTTGTATAAAAACAGTATAAACAGAACTAAACAATATACAGACATGTCAGTATTTCTTTCTAACCCAAACAAGTTAAAAGAGTGGTTAAGCACATTGCTGCTGTTTTCACATCCCAATTTTCAAAAGTATACCTGTTATACCTGCACTGGTCAGACACTGCTGGGTTTTGATCAATTTTATAAACAGTTCTTGTGAGAACCTATGATGAAGTTTAACTCTAAAACAGCACATTTCCTTTCATTTTTGTATGTGAACTTTCTCCTTCAGCATCAAATAAACATGGCCTTGGAGGTCAGGAGATATGAAAGATAAATGGACTGATTGTCCTCAGACTGCTACTCACCTTACATAGCAACAGGTGAAGAACCTTATGTTGTGTTATATGAGCTTATTTGTGGTATACCGGTATAAGGTAAAAACTAACCTCATACCTATTGATCAAGTCGTATAACTAATATCAACCTGTATAACTAATAAATCATCCACTGCAAACAAATATTTAAAATATCTTCACATAGGCCATTGTAATGGCTCAAAGTAGAAAGTCTAGAAATGGCCATGTTATCTTATTATGCTTTTACTGATTCCTTTTTATGTTGTTGTTTATTGTTATTACACCATATCTGCAACCAAAACTATATTCATGACTACATCATAGTAAATTTGATACTAAGTCACCTTAACTGAATGCATTTAGATTGTGGGAGGATATCACATCAGGGTTCTTGCAGGTTTCAGTGAGTTAAATTTAAGACTTTATTAAGAATGAGAATATAATAAAAGTAAGTTCAATATAAATGGCAGAAGATTAAAAGGTGCTGTGAGAGCAGGATGTGAATTAAGTTGTGAAAACCGAAGCTGGCTAGCTACATAACATTAAAGTGTCGTGAGAATAGAGGCAACTATTACTAGACTTCAAGGTAATATTAAGCACACAGTGAAGCTGTAACAACAAGCTCACATATTGTCCTCCCTTATTTTAAACTGCACCATAAAGCTTCCAAAGTTGCTCAGTTTAGCAAGCTAGCTAGTAAGATACTTAACTCTATTTTGCATGTTGCTCTTAAAGTGGAGAACTAGTTGTCCTTTTTGCCTTTATTGTAGCAATGAAGGTTTTACGAACAGATTTAACGTTATCATGACCAAGTTGTTCCGTGTTCTGATAGGTCGCCTCACAGAACCAGCCGTATCCAGTAAATAAAACTTCAACAAGGGCAGCAGAGAGGCTGCACGAGGCTAATGTGATGCTAATTGCCTGTCATTGATTTGTGAGAGAAGCTCATTGAGAGCTCGCTGGGGACTGTAACTGCAGAACAATTCCAAAAGTCTCCAAGTCTCCAAGTCTCCAGGAAAAGTTGCTAGATATGTTGCTAGATGCTTTTTTGAGAAAAAAAAATAGCTAGAGGGGTCTGAAAACACGCTAAACATAGCAATGAAAGTTGGCAACAGTGTATTCACAGATATGTTTTCATGCAGTTATCATGAGATTTGTAATTCCCACACCGTCAGCCCCCCCCCCCAAAAACACAGAGTACACAGAGCTACATTTACATTGAGGCATTTAGTAGATGTTAGCAGAAGTTAGTAAACCTAACTTCCGATTAGACAGCGTAGTTTAATTATGTGGAATTAAAAGTAAAAATTTAACCCTTTAATAAATTTAATTTAAGACAGGCCTTAAATTTAAAGTTTTGAATTTTAGAATTTTTAAGACCCCATGGGAACCCTGTCACATGCAAGGGAAAACAGAGAAACTACCTAGATGGGGACCAGAAACCTTAGCAATGAGACGTGGACGTGCTAACCATCAAAAGAACAATAGAACAATCAGTGTTTGATCTTATCCGATGTGGAGTTAGGAAAATACCCACTAACATTACACATGCTGGAAACAGTGAGTAAACAGTGTGTTTTTCCTGCTCTAACACTGTGCTCGGTATGACTAATACAAACCATGTTATTAAAACTGTTGTACTATACAACAAATTAACTAACATTTCTTATAAATTTGAGCTTTTCACAGCACACTGCAAGTATAAATGGACCCAGGGTGCATTTTTAACATTCACTGAAACCATTGAAATATAGTTTAGCCATATGTTATGATAGTGTATGATGCATGTCATTCCAATACAGTTCATCGTAACAATAGATACATGACATGAGGAGGCTAATTAAAAATTATTAAGCCTGCTTACACCAAAGCTAAGAACAGCAATGCTAAAAGTGTCTTAGCATGTGTTGTTTGTCCTTATTTTACTGAAGTATGATAGAACACAATGTTTGTGAAGTCAATTTATATATTATGCAGAACACAGCCATCAGATTTCAGAGTGACTGAGTGACAAGTAGCCATGGCCTGGTGGTAAGGGATCTGGTCTTGAGACCAGAAAGTCACCAGTTCAGTGCTCATCATGACTGAAGTGACCTTGAGCAACCCCCGACTGTAAGGCGCTCTGGATAAGAGCATCTGTTAAATGCCTCAAATGTAAATGTAAGTCTGTGCAAAATGACCTCACCCTGTAATAACTTAAGAATACAATGTCAGAGAAGTTTAAATTGCTGTTTATTTACTGCATATCTTTGTTCTCTCTTACCTGATGTAATGTGCTCTTGTTTCAGTGCCAGCAGTCCTGTCAGAATGTCCAAACACTTCTCTGTGTATGTTCGTCCAATGCGACCTAAGCAAGAGTTGGGATTGGTCAGATTTAAATAATTAGTACTATTAAACTCAAATAGTTATCTTTTTTACTTTTTTTAAATAATGAAAGAAGAAAAACTCTGAAAATGTGGTAAAGAAATTCATACACAGTAAACCTGCCAGTGTTAAATCAACACTATTAGAGTTAAATTAACACCGAGAGTGTTACATTTTGACACCCTCAGTGTTAATTTAACTCTAATAGTGTTGATTTAACACTGGCAGATTTACTGTGTACATACATAAATACCTAAAAAATCTTAGTGTTGTATAACCTAAAAGCATTCTTATAGTTGTAAAGGGCTCATATCTTAAAAATGGTAATGGTAATTGTAATTGTAAAAATGTAGGCTAAATGGGCGAATAAATATACCCAAGTTGGCACAGAGTCCAGAACAAGCTGTTTTTACAGTTTGGTTTCTACATATGTACCATTTTGAAACTTTTACTATATTTATATCCTACATTTTCAAAAACATGAGAAACGTGTTTTTCTCTCAGCAGAAACTGATGCAGAGCAAAGAGTGCAGGTCACTTAAACATTAACCTCCATAGCCTAGTTCTCTATAAATCTGACAAGCTTCTTATCTGGAGTTAGCAAACAACTACAAGTAGAAGGACATGTGATATGACAGGCAGTTTTGCTTAAACCATCTGGCAGCAATTTACATTTACATAAAGATGTGATTGTGCCACAAATGCAGCATGAAAGCTGGAAACTGGATACATGAAATTAAATATAAACCATGACCATACTGGTGACACTATATTTTGGTTACAATTCCAAATTAATATAGAATTAAAAGCAATATGCAACATGTACAAAGAATAGCTATAGAAACTATAGCTGTAATCTAGTGTACAAAAACCTAAAATCTAGCAGGCAGGTCTAGCACCCATTCCCAAGTTTAACTTTGTGGAAATTAAGGGACAAACCAGCCCTATGGGAGAATTACAGCAGTACCAAAGCCATAATGCAGTATGTATTATATACCTATAGCTGCAATAGCTGTCTGGGCCAGTTCAGTAGACACATCGGTGCAGTAGCTCTTCAGCTCTTCGAGAACCAATACCACATTCTCATCATTCACCAGCTCCACCAGAATCTCTATCTTACGGAACTTTATGTACCTCGGCTCAGAGTAACTGCAGAAGAAGCGTTTGTAATGGCTGCCATAGAGAGCTGGTTGACTACGCAAAACCTGCTGAACATGACACAGAGCAGAGAAACGTAGTTCGGGGGATGCAGAGCCACAGGTGGCAAGCAGGGGGGCCCGAGCAAACATAAGAGCATCTGCCTGCACAGCAGGATGGCCAGCAGCTAAATGCAGGAAGAGGCGGAGCGTGGCGGCCATGACAGGTGGGTGAGAACTGTGGAGGAACCCATCAAGCAGGCTGAGAACGTCAAAAAGTTCATCATCACTACGTGGATGGTAACGAAGTAGGAAAGTCAGAACTTCACTTTGAGCCCAGCTATCCAAATCCTTCAACCTGAACAGAACAAAAAGAATTTGCTCAACCAGAATGCATAAAATGTTTTATCCACAAGACATTTGCAGTGGCTCTCACAAAACACAAAATTCATATAATTTATTTGTTAATTGGCTTATTTTGCACCACAAATGTTCTGTAATGTAATTAAATACATATTCACATCAGGTGTGCTAACCTGGCACTCAGTGGTGCCCTTCAGGGCACATGTTAAAGATACAATAGTAGATTTATCAACATGTATAGATACATAGTGTGTCTGAGCTGCAGGTTTTAGCAATGTGTCAATATGCATTTAAAGGCGTGGTTGTGCACAAACATATAGATAAGCAACAAATTATACAAAATTTAGGCATAAAATCAAATTACCAACCTGGAATTTAGTGTTCTTATGTCACCAAGAAATAAGCTCAGTTACTTATAGCACAAGTAGCACTAACAAGTAGCAAAAATATATCAGACAATTTAAAGTGACTCACTGACACAGAATACAGATTACAAAAAATGAACCCATCTGTGCTGTGAAACACAAATAAACACACTAGTGGACACAGACATGAGGGGGCAGTGAGCTCACTTGCTGAGAGTTGTGGGCCCCATCAACTACCTGGGAGCAGTTAGAAGTTAGCTGCCAAGAGCACTTTCATTGTGTCCTGTCAGTTTGGGGGACTGTGATGTGACTTGGCCAATGACTTGACTGAAGGCTGGTTTCCTAACCCCATGTCCACAGCTACCCCGTAACCCTCTGGAGTCACTGTTCCCAGTGGCGGGGACAAAAGCAAAATTCTGGAAAAACTCTCCACAAGATTTTGTACAACCCTCCAAGATTTTTTCATAGAAGCAAAACAAAATATACCCCAGAAACCATAATCAAAATTAAGTTTTGATATTTGTGAGAGGAGCTTAAATAAGCAGAGACACGTTTTCCAAAGCGATTCAGACAGCTGCACATTTTTTCCCCACCAAATGACACTATCTGTCATTATCTGTCATGATATTGACATGGTAATGGCAGACATACCAGTGGCTGGATTACCAGCCGTGGAATGTGTGGAATGTGAACTGAACAATGATCTCTCACCTGAGGTGAACCTGAACAATAGACCTCTAACCTGAGTGTTCACATTTATCTCATGACTATTCAGTGTAGGGTTAGTGGCTGAGGGAAAGTGTGTCACCTCACAATCATTAAGTTTTAGAAATAAAACCACATATAAATTTCTAAAAACAAATGTAATTATGAGTGCAAAGCAAACACCTATGTTTATTCAGTTCTGAGCTCAAAAGTCTTGGTTAAAATGTTTAGAGTGAGTTTTTTTCACAATATATCAGCACATCTGTAAGTTTAGAGCAGATTTAATCAAAATATAGATTTATGACATTCTAACTGTTTTGCCACTGTTATTGCTGAGTTTGTGCTGAACAAAACATTTTAGATGAGTGTAATTTGCATGTCAGACTACATCAGGATGTTTGAAAACCCCTCAGACTCCAGGGGGTTAAAAAGCAAGCTTCTCTTTATCAGTCATCACATTAAAGGGTATTTGTTCCCCTGAAACCCACTTATGATGTATGGGCTTTTACATACTAACAGTCATAATTCATTTTCCAACCTCTCTTTATCCCTTATGATTAAACTGTTTTGCTTACTATGTATTTAACATTGCTATATGTAAATGATCTCTGTTCTGATTGGCTGTCCTGTAGTGTCTCTCACTCAAAAGGCAGTCCAGGCTGTGAAAAGGAACAGAGCTAAACTGTTGAAAGCATAAAAGGTACCTGTTCAGCAGGTGATGTGCAATTGGTTTATTAATAACCACGCCCCCCTCATCTTGCAGGATCTCCTCCAGTGCTCGGAGACAGTTCACAATGACAACAGGATCAGGATCCCTCAGCAAGGCATAAAGTTCATTCACCAGACTTGCATCTATAAAAAAAATATTCACATAGGTCCCACTGAACACATTCATTTACATGAATTAATTTACCTACAGTGGCATGCAAACATTTGGCCACACCAGTCAAATGTTCTGTTACTGTAAGTAGTTAAGGGAGTAGTCAATGGACTGAACTTTTACCAAAGTTTCTGACCTTAAATAGTGCCATGAATTGTCCACAATCATTAGGAAAGGTCAGATGATGTCTAATAAACAGCAGCCTAGCATTCTGATGATAAAAAATGATGCACAGAATGTAGGAGTGTGCTATAAGAACATTTTCAGGTAGCCATTTTCTCAGTTTGTTATGTAATTAATACATGGTAGATAACAGGAATGGTGGGCTACAAGGTCTTGAAAACTAAAGGTCAAGGTTTGGAAGGCACTGCTTGTAGGACTGCTAGAAAGGCAAATCAAAATCCTTGGTTGACTGCAAAAGGAGCCCTTTTAAAGACCTTTAGGAGGATTTTGTAGACTGTAGTGATGGTAAACTGTTTTACTGTGTTCTAACATCTGCAAAAATATGACCTTCATGGAAGAGTCATCAGAAGTCAAACATTTTTATTTACACAATTTTCCGCCTACATCAGATGTAGTTCATCAACCAAGGTATGTTTGCAGTCCAAATTGTTTTTTTTTTTAGTTTAGGACAGGCATTGTGATACCTGTAAAAAATACATCCAGATCTTAAAGTCTCACAGACAAGTCGATGTGGCTTAGAACACAGTATGACTTACATCTTAGGCAGCCAACTCTAGATCTAGAATCAGTTTAAGTGACAATGATCATCATAAAGATGAAGGAATCTGATCCAAAAATCAGTCTTCTATCAGCCCTGCCGTTGTCTGAAGTGGCTGTCTATAGAGGTGAGTCACACTTCATCCTAAATCACATCAACTAGTCCGTGAGACCTTAATTACAGTCTGTATGTGGTTTTAGCAGATTCAGAGAAGTTTTGATAATGTTTTTACAGAATCTAATGGAATTTTTATGTGATTTCTACGTTTGTTAGCAATGTTAGCCTCACAGCTCTCTAAATAAGCAAAATGTGCACTACAAACATGTCTCGGCTGATAAACTACATCTATGGTAAAAAAGTGAAAAAACCTTTAATCTTAATAATGAAATATCTTTATATTGTCCAAGCCCAGTTGTACCTATCTCAGTGTTGGGTTGGAAGCTGTGCATTTTAGCACAGCCCAGCACGGCCACCCTCCTCACATATGATGCTTTATCTCTCAGACCGCTCAGAACAGGCTGTTGGATGTATTCACTTATCCCCGGCATCCTAGAACAAAAACAGAAAAAATAATCCCCATCAATAGGAAGCACAATCCAGAAGCTTCAAAAGACCTATGCTGGACCAGTTTTGAACTGCACTAATGAACGTTTTTATGTTTTTAACCCCTGAGACTTGGCAGGCTGTAAACATGCTGTACTACTATTATTATTTTATCTAACTTGTAGCTGATTGGAGAAATTGTGTTGAAAGTGCAGATTTTAATCTTAGTCTAAACCACATTACTCTCTATAACGAGGAAATATTTTATTATGCAGTTGCCTGCCACCCATTAACCCTATTTGTGGACTGTGATGACAGGCTATGCGTGAAAAGCTACAATATATAGCAAGAGGAGCAACAATGAGTCCTCATAACACTAATAACACAAACCAGATACTTTCAGAGAACTGTTAGCCTGATTGTACACAATGTGAGCATGAAAGCAAACGTGCATGTTTAAAGGGAAATGAGAACAAAGTGTTAACTATTGTATGTGCACAATTAAAAAAAACAAATTATTAATTCTGGGAATTATTTTTTTAAAGTGCTCACAAACTGCAAAACATTCCCTCGACTTATTAATTTTTTTACTCCCATCTCTCTGGGGCTCCATACTTCATATCTTGTACTTCTGGATACTCCAGGTAGGTGGCAGTTATGGAATGTAGTGGTACTGGATGATGTCTTCATGAGAGCTTTGTGCACATAAAACATTTTTTGTGGCCCTGTTGACTATTCACAACTAAACATTTCATTTAAAAATTTTTGACTTTTCTGTTTCAGTCAAATCTTTTTGTTGTAGTAGTATGGTACCAGAAGTAATGAAGCTGTGAATACAGAACAGCCAATCAGAACAAAGAACATTTATTTGTATCAGCCTTAAAGGTGCAGTAACAAAAATAACTTGTTTCACTCTGTAGGATATGGGCAAACACTGGGTAAACACTGAACCAAACAGACCTGAGGTTGCACATGTTCCTGAGAGCAAGGCCGCGCACCATTGGGTTTGGGTCAGCACAGTCCTTCCGAAGAGTATTTATGGCCAGCAGAGCCAGGTCAGGCTTATGTCCAGCATAAGTGACCATATACAGATAAACCAGCTTCTTCTGGACAATATCCACTGTTGCACTGGCCTTCACCATGTCCATAAACAGAGATGAAACATCCAGGCCCTGAGTCATAGACCTAAAAACAAAATAGATTTCATTTTTCAAAGTGTCTACGTAATGAAATGAGTTTTTGCTACTTGGGATGTCTGTTATTTAGGCAAACTTTAAGCAAAACCATTGTAAAATAATAACTGCATAATAATTAATTTATTGTCTTGACACAAAGTGGCAAAATGTACTGTCAACTCTCCCACCCAAAACTGATTTTAAACCAATTATAAGCAGGCATTATTTTGAACTAACATGCTTGTTCAATGAATTGATAAAACCTCCTGTCTAGGCTATTGGTAAGGAGCCCACTGCACCACCATTACATGTGTTACAGCAAAAACATTATTTGTTCAATATTCTGGTTAAGGTTAAGTTGCAGCAGGGTTAAAAGTGGTACATTTATGACGATGCTCTCAAAAATTATAATCGATCTAGTGTTTTAAAAAAATCACCTTTACTTGTGCCCCGTAATGGATTTTAGCTCATTAATTACACATATAAGTACTTGCATATAATCTTACAATTATCTTCATGGACATTTGGTAAAAAAAAATTATAGAGCAATATTTCTTCTGGGGACTATACCCTGGGTCTCTGAGCACCCTAGGCACTTCTCTGGTCAAAACTGTTCACAGTATTGGTGACAGGAACTAGATGTCTGAAGATTTAGTGCCCATAAAAGCTCCCTCACGAAGTGGCTGTGGATAGACTGCCTGAGTGTTTTACAACAGTTTTGACAGGACTTTGGACTACAATGTATTTACTTTTAAAAGCATGCATGCAGGACACTGTAGGACAAAGTAGTTTGCAAATAAAGCAAATTTTTCTAGGTTTACCATTATTTTACCATTATCAACACTTCACTGAATAGTTTTGGATAGTAAATAAAATGCCTATAATTTAGATGCACACATTGTCATATCTGGTTCCTATCACCGCTACTGTAAAGAAATATGAGTAGATTTCTCTAGAGTTGTGATTCAAACTCTCTCAATTAGGGATGCACCGAATATTCTGCAACTGAAATTATTTGGACAAAAATGGTAAAAAAACACATCAATAAGTGACAAGGCAGAATGATTCATTCAATTTAATTAGTCTGTTAACAGTTAACACTGTTGCTAGGGAACTTGAGGAAAATATAAACTGTCATCTTATATCAGTATATTAACATATATCAATATGTTACACTGTGCTTCTGTCCGTATATCAGTGTGTTACACCATGGTTCTGTGGTGATCGTGTTACATCTTGCTTCCACCCTCACATCAGTGTGTTACACTGTGATTCTTTCTTGATATCAGTGTGTTACAGTGAGCTTCCTTCGTGTTATCAGTGTGTTATACCGAGCTTCCTTCCTGTTATCAGTGTTACACCATGCTTCTGACCTGATATCAGTGTATTACACTGTGGTTCTGGCCCGATATCAGTGTTACACCAAGCTTCTGTCTATACATCAGAACGTTACACCAAGCTTCCGTCCCGATATCACTGCATTTCACAGAGTTTCCGTCATGTTATCAGTGTGATACACCGTGCATATTTAATATATATATGTGTGTGTGTGTGTGTGTGTGTGTGTGTGTGTGTGTGTGTGTGTGTAAAGAGAGATGGATACATTAGATAGATATATATGGAAATACAGCGGAGAAAATAAGTATTTGATACAATAGAAATACAGAACTTAATATTTGGTACAGAAACCTTTGTTTACAATTACAGAGGCTAGACATTTCCTGTAGTTCTTGACTAAGTTTGCACACACTCCCTCCAAAGATTTTCTATTGGGTTCAGGTCTGGAGACTGGCTAGGCCATTCCAGAACCTTGAAATGCTTCTTATGGAGCCACTCCTTAGTTGCCCTGGCTGTGTGTATAACAGACTTGTAGATGTTTCATAGATTAATTACTCAAAATTATAATATTGATATGCAGTTTGGCTTGGGTAATAGTTACTGACATGACATCTGGTAGTGTTTTTTGCCAAATGATTGTTTTAAATTTCATATAAAATGTTTTAAATTTCAAATATAAATGTAACTCCTCCTGAATCAGCTTGTACTGACCTGATAACTCGAGTGATGTAGTTTCTGTATCGAAGCCTGTCATTTTGGATGTTTGGGTTAGACAGTGCCCTCTTCAGGTCCTTCACTGTCTCCTCTGAGCCAAAATATGGCATCTTATCCAAATATAGATCCCTGATAAAGCACAGAAAATGTAATAAAATCAGGTACTCGGGTAAATTTATTAAGTGTTATCTAAGCAAAACATTTCTGCATTTTTAAAATAACTATATATAAATTTTTACGTCTTTACAAAACGAATCTATTGTGAATTATTTAAATGGG
>BRDA01001694.1:36153-60063 GCA_036984385.1 Crenuchus spilurus
ATATACACATACACATATATATATATATACACATATATATATACACACACATACTGTGGATATGCTCAAGTAGTTCACAGAGTGTAGGGCAGTTCTGTATTGACCAGACACTAACACTACCACCTCAAAAGGCTCGTCTGGCATATAGTGGCATAAAGTGATGCATAGCACTGTCCTTCACATTTTCAACATTGTTATCAGTCATAATTTCTGCTCAGCATGAATAGACTTTTATCAGTGAACAGCACTGAGGTCCACTGGTCCCTTGTCCAGCGTAAATGTTTCCTGGCCCATGCAAGATGAAGATGCCTGTGCCTGGTGTTGTGGCCAGGTACCCTTGCAGGTTGTCTAGCACACAGACCACGGTGATGTAAATGGTTTTGAATGGTCTTACATGATACTTGGGTGACTCTCTTAAATATGCCTGGACATTATCCAGTTCTGCAGGGCGCTGTTCACAATAAAGCGGTAATCAGTGTGAGATGTGGCCAAAGGACGTCCACTTCTATGTCTTTCTGTGACTCTTCCAGTCTCAATGTATGTCTTTTACAACCTGTTGATGACACTGTGACACTCTAAGCTCAGTGGCCACTTCTGTCTGAGAACATCCTGTTTGAAGCCTCACAAATGGCAAGGTATTGTTCATTAATTGTTAGGTGTTGTCTTGGTGTCAAGATGTCAAAATGAGAAAAGCATGATGATGAGGACTGTTTAAATACCAATTCCAATTGAACCAGGAACTGTATTAGTTGATTCATGGATCAAACACCTGTTGTGAATTTTGCTGTTAAGCTCCTTGTTGTGCAAAACAGCAAGTTGTGAAAAAAGTACTGAAACATGTAGTAATATATTATCATTTGAAAATACTCATAAAGGTGCAAATGCATTAAAATGCTTAAATATTTGCAACTACTAGTTATTACACATTTATTAAGTGTTATCTAAGCAAAACATTTCTGCATATATATATATATATATATGTATAATCTCTCCTGCACCTGTGTATTTCAGAGGTTGATTGATTGATTATACTATTTTTCATATTTTACATTAAAACCATTTTTATCTTACAACAAAAAACAATATTACAATAAACTACACTCGCTCTTAAAAGCTTATGTCCCTGCCCGGTCGCTGTGCTCCTCCACTGAACATCGCTTTACTTTACCTAACATTCACACAAAGCAATCCAGACTGTTCTCCTCAGTAGTTCCCAGATGGTGGAACAAGCTGCCTACCACCACTAGAGCAGAGGTGTCCCTCACTGGGTTCAAGAAACTCCTAAAAACCGAGCTCTTCAAAGAGCACCTGCACTAGTGATCCCAAATACTTCCCATGAGTACTGATATGCACTCAGCATTCGATATCCAAATGTTAATTCTAGTATACAAGTACTAGTAAATACTAGTACAACTCTAGTATTATATTTTCGCATCTGTACTTTCCCACTATTGTAAGTCGCTTTGGATAAAAGCGTCCGCTAAATGCAATGTAATGTAATGTAATATGTATTATAAATCAAAAACAAACAATCAGGTATAACAAAAAAAAGTCAAAATACTTTTACATTATGGCCCTTGTGGTAACAATGTGACAGCAGGAAGTTAATTTACTCTCTAATTCTCAGAGCATCTTTATTTTCATCAAGTTATGTACACTTTTAGAAAATTAGATTTGCATAGAACATACTGCGGCACTGGCCACATAATTCAGGGCTGTGGGCCAAACTAAGAACAAGATGCACTCCTCCCCTGCCTCTGTGACTTCATTTAATCTGTTTAACACAGATGTTTTAGATAAAGTGAAAATAATAGCTAAAATAACTCAAACTGATCAGTACTAGTCACATTTTAGTACCTCTCACATATTTGCATATTATTTATTATAATGTTAATAATTCAAAAGCCGACTGGAGAAAATTTACTTCAAACTGGATCTAAATGAAGCTGATTAATCTGATACAGCTGATTTATTTGTTTTTATTGTATTCGTAGCATTAGCATTTAGCGTTGGCAGCTTTAAAACCTGATTTGTTAATCTTAAACCGGGTGTCACAATTTATCTTCTAACTATGGCATTAAACATGATCTTACCTACTAAACGATCAGGGCTGAATTTCTGTTTTCCTTCTAAAAACGATAAAAAATGGTTTGATAACTCTAAAAACATTTGACAGTCAGCACTGTCGTGAACTAAAAAATACAAGAACTTCCTGTACAGATCAGTTCAACATAAAAGTCGCGACTTTTGGGGTCAACTCAATGTCGTAAATTTTTTATATTAAAGTAATGGTTGATTCACAACCCACAGGAGGGTTAATATTACATCTTATTAAATATAATGAACAACGGTTGGTTTCTGGTCTGGCTGTTTTACCTCTATGAAACATTGTTAGGAACTGTTTCATATAAAGGTGCTGCGTGTGTTCTCATAATGTTCATATTGTCTTTTTGTTAAATTCATAATATTACACTGGTTCACATCATTGTTTGTATGGGTTTTTCGGTTTCTTCGTGTTCATATCTAAATTAATTTAAAATATGCTGTTATATATTTCACTCTAAATTGTCTTGGTGTGTTTTGTGATGTGCGGCTAGCGATGGCGCCCTGTTCTAGGTTTAGTATAAGATAGTATAATGCCATGCGCCTCGCAAAAGGGTTGGGGACTCACCGCAACCTTGATCAGGATTAATCAAAAGATAATGGGTGGATTGAAGAATGTTATATATTGCAGTTTTCCCTGTCAAATATAGACGCTTTTTTATTTCGCTAGGTGACGCTCTAACACAGATTTATCATGTAGTAATTGCGGTACTACGGTTTGCATCCTCATTCATTTCTACACTCGGTACCGCAAATTCTTTCCCTTTAAGTTGTTAGTTATTTACTGTACTTTTTGTTACTTCTAAATAATTAATATAATATAATATAATTAATAAAATAATTAGTAAGCAAGATAAAGCGTTTTTAGTGTGTTTTCTTCAGCCAGCAGTTTAGTAACCCAATGGCCAACGATGAGGTTAGTTTTATAGCCAATCACGACGTAGGAGGTTTGTGCGTTAGAACTACTAGCCAATCACAGAGCAGAGAGGCGGAGTTTGTGAGGAACGGTAGGCGGTGCTTTGCTTGTCTAAAGATGCTGGCCATCTGCAGCCAGCTAGCAAGTTAGCCAAAAACATGCGAATTAGAGAAAAAATTTATTAAATTACCCACATCTGGAGCGGAGAAGAGCAGCGGGACCATGGCAGGAATAATTAAAAAGCAAATCCTGAAACATTTGTCCAGGTAATTAGAACGGAGACAAACCGAGCTGTTTTGTTTATAAGTGGACCTGAATGCTAAACCTGGTCTGGCTATCAACACCCTGAAATAACCATGAACATATAGCTAATGTGCTTTGTAGTTTATGTGGTTTAAAGAACATAAGACACACAGTTGACATTTATTTTATGGTGAGTGTTACCGTTTGCTTTAATTAGCCAGCTAGCCGGTAAAGGTAACCCAGCTAATGTAATGATAGACTTTAAATCTTTAAGCTTCTTTGCTGTTTGGTTGCGAAGTGCAGTCAAACACAGCGCTCATTTTAGCTCAGTAATTTTAGCTCCAATTTATTATTTTTTCTCTTTATATAAGTACAATGTTGAGTAGATGATCTTATTGTCAATATATCTTCATTCAGTTTATTATACTTATGAAGTGTTTTAAAGATTATTTTATATATTATTTGCATTATTGGTGTTGACATAGTTAGTCTTTAATTAAATCACTGAAATGTTTTATCCAACTAGATTGACACATGCTAGGTAGGAAATATGAATAAAATGATAATGGATGAGAAAATGTTAATAAAATAGGATAACTGTATAAACCTGATAAACTGGAACTGATCAGTTTTTAAAGGGGAAGTCCCCTGATTTAGTTTTATTTATTTATTCATTCTTAGTCATTGAGCTATACACGGTCATTAATATTACTTTGATGTGAAATGCTCAATTCAAGGATGCTGACAAACTCTGATTTCTTTACAATGGTGATATGAACCACCAGAGTTTTTATATGTAGTGTTGATTACACCCTACATTACCCTGCGTGAACCCCATAGATATAATACAAGTTTTAAACCATTCTCTTCTAAAAACTATTAGAGAAGGTTAGAGAATTGAGGGCAGGACTGAAGTGCAATTGAGCAATGCACCCAACATCTAAGTGCTCCCCGGGTGTAGGCTGATGTGGCTGCCCAGGTGTTTAAGATGGTGGGAAAAGATTTGTCTTTTCGTTTGTCATTCCTTCAATGGATTTCTTTTAACAGTAATTAAATAATGAGTTCTTCTGGAACTAAATCAGGTGTGATATAGCAGGAGAACATCTGTTAATGTGCATTAAAGGATTGGGCAGAATAACAGTGCTCCATGCTACCAAACTGATTGTTAGCTCAGTTACAAAGCAGAGGAAACAGGAGAAAAGTGTTTAAATAATAAATTCAGCTGCATTTTTCTTTATTATTTTTCATTTCTTTATTTTTTTTTCTTTAGTTAAATATCCTCTTTAGAATCCAAATGAAGAAAAAGAGTGATGATATTTGCATATCTCACAAGTATCCTGCCTTTGCTAATCTGATCATAGACAACTGGAATTATTAGTGATTTTGTTTTCATGAAAACTGGAAAATCCTGCAGGATCTTGCCATTGTTCTTGTATAGGTAAATTGCAGCTGGTAAAATACCAGTAAGACTGGATTCCTCAGCTGTAAGGCACTGCAAACTGAAATTATTCAGGCCTAGTTTAGCAGTTTCCAACGTAAGTCTGCTAAAGTCTGCCTCATTATTTCATTGTTTAAAATGGCATGTTGGTACTTTTGCAAAATAAGGAATCTTTTAAATAATTGTCCACTTACCATAAATGCACCAGATCTATGAGGCGAATGCATTATTATTAGATGGTGCTAATTGCTAGTTGCATACTTGACTTATTCTATAATCTTTATTATGTAATTACTAATAATTTTGTATAATTACTTGTATATACACTGTATCAAACACTGTTGTTCTGTATTCTCAAATATGTAATTACTAATTTATGTATAATTACATATATATGTAT
Source organism: Crenuchus spilurus (assembly GCA_036984385.1). NCBI lineage: Eukaryota > Metazoa > Chordata > Actinopteri > Characiformes > Crenuchidae > Crenuchus > Crenuchus spilurus. The sequence continues at coordinate 41,254 of BRDA01001694.1, forward strand.
ATGAGTGCTTAGTTAACTGTTCTGCACACCAGTATGTGAATGACTGTTGAATTTGAATTTGTTGCATAATGAGAATAATATAGAAAGACCAATAATTTCTTAAAACTTTGGTTAGACAAGACTATAAAAAGTGATTTTTGCTCTTATTTGCGAGTGTGTATGTATGTGTGTGTGTGTCTATATGTATATCTTAAACTATTTATTTAAACAAAAGCCAACAACAGTGGTGGCTGTACCCCAACAAAATATGTCAGTGTCTCAATAACATGTCGTGCCCTTGAGCATCAATTACAGCTTCACTGCAATATTTCATTCTGTTCACAAGTTGACTTATTGTCTGCTGAGGCACAACATCCCAGTCTTCTTGAAGGGCAGCCCTCAGGTTATTGAGGTTCTGGGGTGCAGAATTACAAGCCTCTACACTGCAACTCAGCTGATACCATAGGTTTTCTATGGAATTCAGGTCTGGAGAAAGTGCAGGCCACTCCATCTTAGATACCCCAGTCTCCAGCAGCCATTCCCTAATGATGCAATCTTGATGAGCTGGAGCACTGTCGTCCATGAAGATGAAATTAGCCCTGTGTAGTTCATGCAGAGGCACAATGACTGTATTAATGATGTTATTCAAGTAGTATGGGCTTGTCACTGTACCATTCACAAAGTGTAGGGCAGTTCTGTATTGACTAGACACACTAACAACACCACCTCAAAAGGCTCATCTGGTGACAACAGTGGCTGATGCATAGCGCTCTCCTTCACATCTCCAACATCATTTCTGCTCAGCATGAATCGATTTTCATCAGTGAACAGTACTGAGGCCCACTGGTAACTTGTCCAGAAAGTGGCTAGGCCACTCCAGGACCTTGAAATGCTTCGTATGGAAGTATACTTATTTCATGCAATAAAATGCAAATTAATTATATAAAATCATACAATGTGTTTTTCTGGATTTTTTTAGATTCTGTGTTTCACAGTTCAAATGGAATTACAGACCTCTTGTAGCTGGGAAAAATAATCAAATATTTATTTTCCCCATTGTAGGGTTATAAGTATATACAGTGCTGCTTGAAAGTTTGTGAACCCTTTAGAATGTTTCTGCATAAATATGCCCTAAAGCATCATCAGATGTTCACACAAGTCCCAACAGTAGATAAAGAGAACCCAGTTAAACAAATGAGACACAAATATTATACTTGGTCATTTATTTATTGAGGAAAATGATCCAATATGACATATCTGTGAGAGGCAAAAGTATGTGAACCTCTAGGATTAGTACTTAGTTTGAAGGTGAAATTAGAGTCAGGTGTTTGCAATCAATAGGATGACAATCAGGTGTGAGTGGAGACCCTGTTTTATTTAAAGAACAGGGGTCTATCAAAGTCTGCACTTCACAACACATGTTTGTGGAAGTGTATCATGGCATGAACAGAGAAGATGTCTGAGGAGCTCAGAAAAAGAGTTGTTGATGCTCATCAGGCTGGAAAAGGTCACAAAACCATCTCTAAAGAGTTTGGACTCCACCAATCACCAGTCAGACAGATTTTGCACAAATGGAGGAACTTCAAGACCACTGTTACCCTCCTCAGGAGTGGTCGACTAACAAAGATCACTCCAAGAGCAAGGTGTGTAATAGTCAGTGAGGTCACAACGGACTCCAGGGTAACTTCTAAGCAACTGAAGGCCTCTCTCACATTTTCTTATGTTAATGTTCATCAGTCCACCATTAGGTGAACGCTGAACAACAATGGTGTGCATGGCAGGGTTGTAAGGAGAAAGTCACTGCTCTCCAAAAAGGACATTCCTGCTCATCTGCAGTTTGCTAAAGATTATGTGGACAAGCCAGAAGAGTATTGGAAAAAGGTTTTGTGGCCAGATGAGACCAAAACAGAACTTTTTGTTTAAATGAAAAGTGTTATGTTTGGAGAAAGGAAAACACTGCATTCCAGCATAAGAATCTTATCCCATCTGTGAAACATGGTGGTGGTAGTATTTTGGTTTGGGCCTGTTTTGCTGCATCTGGGCCAGGACGTCTTGCCATCATTGATGGAACAATGAATTGTGAATTATCACAGAATTCTAAAGGAAAATGTCAGGACATCTGTCCATGAACTTAATCTCAAGAGAAGGTGGGTCATGCGGCAAGACAACGACCCTAAACACACAAGTCGTTCTACAAAAAAATGGTTAAAGAACAGTTACTGAAAACGTTTACTTACAGTTATTGCTGCAAAGGAGGGTCACACCAGATACTGAAAGCAAAGGTTCACATACTTTTGCTTCTCACAAATATGTTATATTGTATAATATTTGTCTCATTTGTTTAACTGGGTTCTCTTTATCTACTGTTAGGACTTGTGTGAACATCTGATGATGTTTTAGGTCATATTTATGCAGAAATATAGAACATTCTAAAGGGTTCACAAACTTTCAAGCAGCACTGTATGTGTAGTGATTGTATTACAGATCATTTACATGCAGTACCCTATACAGTTAATATATATTCTACACAGAGAGCGAATTACTACACATTTTAATGCACTAAATGAAACTTTTTGGGGATAAATTAGCCATAAAATATGGCCTGTGCATTTTTCAAACATCTTAAATTCAGAAACTAAATAGAAATTATGCATCAAAAATTTTTTAGTTGGTACTGAAACATTTTGCTAAATTTGCACAAGACTGTGTTAGTCATAAAGACACAGAAAGTAAAACAGCCTGTTTAATTTTAAAGTATAAAAAGAGGTTGGAAATTGAGCAAGTCAACATGAATTATGAATGTTTTTGGTACATAAGCCCAAACATATCATACATGGACCTCAGGAGGAAAAATGCAAGAAATCTGTGGCCCTTTAATATGGGCCCTTTAATTTCAGGTTTTAACCATATTCACCAAACGTTTAATCATTAGCATTTACAGGTAGTTGTATATCAGAATTGGTCAGAATGCCCATCCCTAGTGGACAGCACTGTCCTAGTTGGATGTTGTGCATGTCCTGTGGTTATTATTTTTCCTCACTCTGAAGGTTTCCTCATGTTAAACAGACAGATGGTGGGTGTAAAGCACATGCTTTCTGTAACTGCTGTTTATTCACTGCTCTTTTGCTGCCAACAACATGCTCAGCTCACCAACTGATTCAGAATCACACTTAGCCTGCTCTGTGATGTCCAGCAACAGTGACTCATGCCTTCAAAGCAATATTTTGTGAACAGAATTCATTTTCTCCAAATATAGTCAATGTTTGGCTCATGTTTTACTTGTTTGGGTCAATTCTTTAGTATTAAGATTAAGATGAACCAGTTTGCCAATGTGATTTTCACACAACGGAATTTGACCTCCGCATTTAACCCATTCGTGCAGTGAAACACACACACACACACTAGTGAACACACTAGGCTGTGAGAATTTGTGCCGGAAGCGGTGGGCAGCCCTTATCCACCGTTGCCCGGGGAGCAGTTCGATGCCTTGCTCAAGGGCACTTCAGTCATGTCCAGTCTGGGGATCGAACTGGCGACCTTCTGGTCACAAGACAAGATTGTCACAAAGCAACTTTACATAATTGGCATAAGACAATTTGAGTCTAAACACAAAATGCCTAAAACCCAGTGCGAGTAAGCCCAAGACACAGTGGCAAGGAAAAACTCCCTCAAGGCTGGAGGAAGAAACCTTGGGAGGAACCAAGACTCACAAAGGGAATTCATCCTCCTCTGATCAAACTACTGATAGAGATTTACATCATCAGTTAAGTCTGACATTGTGCTGTAGTGTGAAACAATAATGATATTAATAATAGTGATAATTGTATCCATATGGGGTTAAATTATAAGTATAATAGCCTGAAAGCTTTAGTCTGATCATTGCTAGTAGGAGAAGGAAGCTGGCAATGATATCCGTCTATACTGCCATCCTCACACCTGTGGCCACAGCATCGCAGAGCATCGTATGAGATTTCTGGCATTCCCCATGCTCATGATTTCCTGAAACAACAAAGTAGCTACCAATTAATTAGTTTATACCCCACCAATTAGCATGGTGCTACCTGAGGCAGCCATGGCCAACAGTTCAATCCCCTGAACAACAGTATATGGCTGGAATGCCCTTGAGCAAGGCACTAATCCCCAACTGCTCCCCAGGTACAGTGGATAGGGCTGTGCACTGCTCTGGGCAAGTGTGCTCACTGCCCCCTAGGGTATGTGTTTCACTGCACGTCTGGCTTAAATGTGGTGGTCCCATTCCTCTGTGTGTGTGTACAAGCACATTGGTCAATGAGTGTGCACTTTCACTTAAATCAGCACGCACTTTGTAGTTTGTAAATTAAAAGTATTCAGTTAGGACCATCTAATACTGAAGGTTTCAGTGTTAAAGTGCAATCTCTATAATAATGTAATTATATTTCAATCTAAATTTTATTTAATGTTTCACACTTAAAAAAAAAAACTTTGATGTCATTGTAAACAGCAAACAATGATAAAGTAAAAAAAAAATATATATATAATTTGCTGTGTAGTTTTACCCCAATACAGGATATAAAATGTGAAAGGGAAAGATCTGTCAGCAATGGTGGTGATGATATTCTATCACAAAAGAAAAGGAAAAAGATAAAATAGCAAAAAGGAAAATATGTTATTGATTAAGTTATGAAAACAGATTTTTATGAATTTGCTGTTTTTGTAAGGTCACAAACTATGGATTTATATATACAAACCTTTACAACCTACAGCAATTAAGCTCCACCCCTTTCATGCTAAAGAGTTTCTGTCTAGTTTTTTTTTTTTGAATGAGGCAACCAATCAGAGCAGGGGTCAGTTACATAACTGTCTTTAAGGCGCTGTACGAAAACAGACTGTTTAGCTGTTTGACGAGATGGAAAAGGATAATGTAAACAATGCAACTAATACAAGATTAAGTATTCAAGTATTCAAGATTAAAGTATAATATGGGCCCTTTCATTAATTGCGAAATGTAAACAAACTGTATAGCAAAATGACAAATAATGTGACCATAATAGAGATAACTGCGATTGTGCACTACATTAGCACATTAGCACATTGCAGAGGTCAGAAAAGATTCCTGTTTGGTTTGCTGTGGTTTGTCCAGCTGGGTCAGGGTCAGAATTTAGAGCAGAGGGACAAGACGATTTCATAAGATGTGAGGAAAGTGTGCTCTCGCATTACTCAAACATCTGCAGTAGCCTTTATTCAAGGGAAGTTTCACCAAGAAAATCATATTTACATACTTTCTTAGTGTCTCAGATGTCTCTCATCTGAGATGTATTTAGAGTCCAGTTTTTACTTCAGTAGTTTAGAACCAGCGCTTCAAGGCTAATGTTGCTAACACATTAGCTCAGTTCAACAAAAATATGGAATCATCTCACTTAGAGAATGTTCAGTCAGTTTTTTTACTGTGTTGCAAACAAATCATAGATATAAGATTGAAAAGAGGTTTTTTTTTATAGATGAACATTTTGGCTTTGTGAATCAACCCTCAAACAAATTAATTAAAACATTTTAATGCCATGCTTTTTTCAAAATTAAGTAGTAACAAGAATTACTAATCTCCATTTAATCCTGAGAATAAAACATTTGGTACAATTTTTTGGTACAGCATAAAAAGATCAGTTATTTTGTTGTTGTTGCTCTTTGGGCAGTAAAGCTAGTTCCAACTTTCTTGAATAGAGGTTGCCAGCTGAACTTTGCAGAGTCTCTTCATAGACTTTATCAGAATGCTTGATCAGATTGAGATCCAGACTGTTTATCAACCTTTCAGTGATTGAGTTGATCATTCTTCCCTAAATAAAATCTTTAACACATGTTGCTGTGTGGAAAGATGCATAATCATCCTGAAGAATGACTTCATCATCATCAAACATGTTTTCTACCAATGAAGGGAGGAATGTGTCTAGAATGTTATTGCATATTTAATGGCTGTTGTGAAAATGATGGCCTTCTCCCCTGTTTCTTTAACTGACATGCAAGCCTATATCAAATTCTTTTTCATTTACCGTAATTCATTCATTTCATTCATTTCTTACGACTTTGTCACAAACCTTGACTGAGGTTTCTGCCCATTCGTTTTTCATTGGTTTTGTTGTGGAATATTGATTTTAAATTGATGTTTTATTTTTGTCTTATTTTATTTCTAATATTTTTTGATATCATATCTGTGATTTGTTTAATTGTTACAAATGTGTGAATGTGGTTGAAGAGCCTCTTGAGTGTGTTTATACCAAAGTTACTGCTTGTTGTAGTCAAAATTTTGCTTATTTAGTTGGAACTTTGAGTCTGACATTACCAACAAACAGAACAACTCAATAGTCATCTAAAGAGTCCAGTCATCTTTGTAAAAATACATCACAGACTTCTGTCAACCTGCTCAAACTGCATAATTAAAATGTGATAGACTAGTTGATGTGGTTAAGGACACAGAATAACTTACTTTGAACTTTTAAAATCTATAAAACAACTTGTATAGCTGATTGCTGCATCTGTCATCTTGAACATCAAACTCCAAGCATAAGTGCTGATCTAGAATAAATTTTAGTGAGGATGACCATCATGCATATGGAGGAAACTGATCAAAGGTCTTCTGTCAGGCCTGTTGTTGTCAGGAGTGGCTGTACCAAGATGTGGAGTCTAAATTTTACTTCTTTAATGTAGAACGTTACTCACAAGTAATGTATAGTACTGACTGCATGCCTCCTGCTCATGTTTGTATTTCAACCTGCGATTTAAGCACTCGCCATGTACAAAACCGATCTATACCATTGATATGACATGATGTGGGTACCTGCACTGTACCTGAAACACGTCAGATATGGTCAGTTCTGTCTGTGTACAGTTTACAAACATAAGCAAAAACAAAGAACAGCAGCTTTAAAACTGCAGTATAATCATATGAAGGTCTATATAGTTTAAACTCTTTTTAGTTTTATACTTTGCTTACCATTCAGTGAAACGGAGCAGAGATGGCATGGACTTGTTTACCTCAAATGTTTACTTGTTTACTGTTTTGTTGCTTGTGCTCACCTGTATATGTATGTGGTTTTAGAGAAATAAATTAGTGGGATTTCTGCTCTAGCTGCAAGGCAAATTACTAGAATTTCTGAATCGCCAGAAATTAAGCTGATTGTGCAGCCACCGAATCAGAGCTTGTTTGAGCTGTTACTTGGTAATTGCTTTCATCACAGTTTAGACATGAGCTTAAAAACAGGCGTAAATCACACAGTATTCACCGAGCTTAACCTGAGCTACTGACTGTGTTTGTGTTAAGGGTGTTTCCTCTAAGAAACAAAGGAAGAGAAAAGAAAGATATATAATGTACATAGAAAGAAAAGGAAAATATATAGAGGGAAAGAGAATAGGGTACATTGAGCGAAAGAGAAAAGGAGGAGAGAAAGAAAATGAGTGAAAAAGAAAATCTGAAGAGATATTGAGAAAAATAGAAAAAGAGGAGAGAAAGTGAGAATACGAGGAGATATTAAGAGAAAAGGAGGAGAGAAGGAAAATGAAAATATGAGGAGATATTGAGGGAAAGAAAAAGAGGAGACAGAAAATTAAATGATGGTGAAAGAAAAAATGAAGAGATGGAGAGAGACGGACAGTGAAAACGAGGCAGGAGAAAGTGAGAATATGAGGAGATATTGAGAGAAAGAGAAAAGGAGGACAGAAAGAAAATTAGAATATGAGGAGATATTGAGAGAAAGAGAAATGGAGGAGAGACAGAAAATTAAATGATAGCAAAAGAAAAAGTGAGGAGATGGAGAGAGACAGATAGAGAAAAAGGAGATGGAGAGAGACAGATGGAGAAAAAGGAGATGGAGATAGACAGACAGTAAAAAGGAGGAGATATTGAGAGAAATGAGGAGAGTGAGAAATGGAGGAGAGAAAGAAAATTAAATGATGGAGAGAGACAGATGGAGAAAAAATGAGGAGAAGGAGACAGAGAAAAGGAGACAAGAGAAAAAGAGTACAGAAAATAGGGAAAAATATGGAGAAAGAGACAATGAGGAGATACAGAGAAAAAAGGAGGACATGGGGAGAGAGAGAAAAATTGAAAAGAAGGACACACACAGAGGGAGAGGGAGAGAGAGAGAGTAAGAGAAAAGGACAAGATGGAGAGAAAGGGAAAATCAGGAGAGATGAGAAAATTAGGACATGACAAGAGAAAAAGAGGAGATGGAGAGAAAATAAGAAAAAGAAATGGGTAGGAGGAGAGAGAAAATGAGGAGCTGCAGAGAGGAGCCGTCAGATATACTAAATATACTGATATGTTTTGAAAGATGAAAATGTATTGTGTTTTTCCCTTATCATACAACCTTAATTCATGTTGTGTTCTGCTGTTCCTGTGCAGGTTTACTAAGAACCTCTCACCAGATAAGATCAATCTGAGCACACTGAAAGGTGAGGGTCAGCTGTCTAACCTAGAGCTAGATGAGGAGGTTCTACAGAACATGCTAGATCTGCCCACATGGCTGGCTGTCACACGTGTCTACTGCAACAAAGCTGCTATCAGAGTGAGTGTGAACAGATTCAGTATTGATTATTTTCTGTGTAGTTCAGTAAAACCTTTCTGAATTTGTTCAAGTTGTGCAGAGCTTCTTTACATATTTAATGTAAAGAATAATTTTCAGAATATTCTAAATCTAAACAATGTACAGATTGTTGCATTGGATGAGTTAAATGCAGAGGTCAAAACTTCATAACATAAAGCCTGTAGAACTAATTCATAATTTGTGACCCATAACCATTTTTGGAACTGCCCGCGAGGTATTTTAGAAATAAAATCAAAGTTGGACTGCTACGAAGCAGGTTATTTAAAAAAAAAAAGATTCCTACTTTGAACACTGTCTGTCACCATCACGTAAAAAATCTAAAATGCTCCATGTCTCCTTTTCCCCCTAGCACAAAACATTAATGACGTTACACCTACATTACTGTTCCTGAGCTTTTGGGTAGAAAAATAGACTTCAGGCACATTGGGGAAAATGAATATTTTTTCACTGATTTCAGAGGGAAGTGTGGGTAACATTTTATAATAACTTTCATTAATAGCTCATTAATTAATTATTAATAACTGTGAACAAATAATTAGTTCATGAGAATTTCATGATTTTCATGATTTCCCAATGATTTATTAATGATTTGTTAACATTTGCAGAAATGAATACAATCATTAGTAACTACTTGAATTGTCATTTATAAACATTTGTTCATGTTCAGATTCTCATAAACTAATGATTTGTTCAGTTATTAATCATTAGTTAATGGCTTATTAATGAAAGTTATTATAAAGCGTTACCAAAGTGTGTATGTTTAATTTGTGAAGAAAATTGCTTTAATGAAGTATAATGTATAAGAGACATTATGAAATGAAACATCACTCTTTGAATCATGCACTGGTGTTGAGTGAGAAAAGAAGGTGAAACAACTAGTAATGAGCTTGTCAGATCAACAAATCCAGTGTTTTGTGCAAACCAAGTAAAAGAAAATGCAACCAGTGCGAGCTTTGAGGTAGCTCAACTCATAACAGCATGGGAACTTCAGGGTTGCCAGGTTTGCCGTTTTTGTGCACAATTGGGCTTTTTTTATGCAGTTGTGAGGACATTTTCAGAGCTGGTGGTGTTGGCTTTTAGACTTCTTTAAAAATGTACCATACCCACCAAAAAACTCTTACAGTACTACTGTAGGGGTACGAGGATGTGGCCTGAGACTGCACATGTTGGTTTTCTCCTTCTGGCCCCCAACAAAAAACTTTTTGACACCCCTGATATAACACCTTCTAAACTGATTCATATAAAAACTGTATAATAATGAATCCATATTTGTATATGAACAGTATTAAGACTATTGTAGGATATGTGTGTGTAATATTCTTCTCTCTATATCTCCAGATCCAGTGGACGAAGCTGAAGACGAGCCCAATTTGTTTAGTGAGAATTCCCTTCCATTTCTCTTTTTCACACCTCTCTCAATTTCTCACTCATCTTCCTCTTTTTCTCACTCTGTAGATCTTGTCTGTGGTTCATATGATTTCACTCAGTTTCACTTCTCTAAAAGTTATTGCAGGTTTGTTGTCATACTGCCCAGTGTGGAGGTGTTTGGTACAGTCCCTCGCTTTACAGTCTTATTTCAGTCTGACCAGAAATTCTGACATTAAAGGGCCCAAAAAAAATATAATAAAATAGATAATAATAGATAATAAAAGTGGTTGATGTAGTATCTCAATATTACAGTATCTGAAGTAAAATAAATATATTAAATATCAGGTCCATAGATTGACATATGGCATTGAGGCTGCGAAAACAGTCAGATTTTCATTAATCATGGATGTGATTTCACATATACATCTACTCATCCTACTATACTTTAGTGCTGTACATTCAGGAGATTCAGTCCTTGAGGCGCAACACAGGGCCATTCAGAGTGAAGCTCATTTACATACACAAGTATATGGACCTCAAAGCTAGTAAATAAAACACTTAATAAGAAAAAATTTAGGATGTGGGTTCTTTAATAGTCAAGGTTTCTCTCTTTTTCTGTCTAGTTTTTAGACAAAGTGGAGGTAGAGATGAGGACATGTGAGGAACCCCGTCCCCCTAATGGCCCCTCTCCCATTGCCATCACTGCAGGTCAAAGGTCAGCAGTTTTCTTTGTGCTGAGACTGTTTCTTCAGCCGAATAAGAAGGTTAATGTGAAGCAGAACAAAGACACTTTAAACTCATTCAGCTCCTCCAGAAACAACACATATGTCATCTACATTACTCCTGCACATAATAGAGTTTACTGAGATATAACAGAATTATTCGTTGTTTCTGGTTTTAGCTCTGAAAATCTGTTATGGTAGGAAATAAAAGCAATAATGCAGTGTATGTTTCCTGCAGAAACATAAATTAATAGATTTATTCCCCTAATAATATATCATTATTAAATTTACAGCCTTTTTATTGTTATATGACTATTGTTATTGGTATTACTTAATAATCATTGTATAAATGTATTGTATTTTAAAATTATAGTATTTTTAAAATAGAAATTTGTATATTATAGTTACATTGATATTTTTACATGATTGTAATTGGGATCATATAATTATCTTATATATTTATCACTAGTTATATATTTATTCTAATAATTCTTTTACCGTAAGTAATATATTATTGATAATAGATTTTGTTAATAAAACATTAATCCCTGTAATTATTATTCTTTTAAATAATATACTGTTTTTTATTTTAGTTGTTTTAAACTTCCATTTTCAGCAAAACATTGAAAACATGTATAGTTTATGAACAGTATGGTTTATTTAAAAACTAAATTAATAAAATAACAGCATTGTCTGTCTAATAATAATGATATAAAGCATAATATAAATAAAAAATTTACCTAAAAAGCTTAAAAATGATCATCTAAACGCAGTAGGATATAAAATTACTAAGAGCATGAAGTAATGATGATGATGTGTTTGTGTTTACAGTGAATATGGATTTGCTGAGAAGGTTGTGGAGGGAATGTCTGTGATCATAAACTCCATCACTATTAAAGTTCATTCTCGAGCGTTTCATGCCTCCTTCGAGCTGTGGCAGCTTCAGGGTTACAGCCTCAATCCCAAATGGCAAAAAACGGACCTTCGATATACACGCATCACGCACCCCAAGAGAGGAGAGGTAATGCTAATACTAACATTGTTGCACACAACTGACTTCTTGAATTTCCCCTCAGGGATCAATAAATTATCTGTCTGTCTGTCTGTCTGTCTGTCTGGTTCTGCATTTGCACCACAAAAATATATATATTTAGCCCTATTCAGATTTGATTAGTTTACAAGGAGGACATCTGTTTTTAACGTTTTACATGTCAGTGTTGAAACTCCTGCAACCAGACAGCAATACAATAACTACAGGACAAGTAACTTTCTGGGGGGTTGTAAGTACTTTACAGACATGAATATCTGTCATATGATAATATGATCATAGTTCTTTTGTACCTGTAGCTGTGAGTGTAATCTAATAAGCCTGTATTATTCTTTTGTAATAAGCTGGTATTTTGTCGTTATGGATTTTAGCTTCTTTTAAAGCTCTCACAGGTAGCGTATGGAGCAGATATTCCTTCCAGACCAAATAGATTATTAAGTGAGGCTCTAAGTGAGGCTAAAGATAAACAACATAGTCAAAAGCTCTATTCAGATTCGATTAGTTTATTAGGGGGACGACCATTTATAACATCGCACACGTCTCCTCAGCATTGAAAATCCTGCAGGACTTTATAGACATGAATGTCTGTCACATGATAATATGATCACAGTTAATTTGTAGCTGTATCTGTGATTATAATCACTCCTTTAATAAGTGTGCATTATTATTGTCTAATAAGCCAGTATCTCATCTTTCTTATGGATTTTAGCTTCTTTTACCTCCACATAGAGCTCTCATAGGTAGTGTATGGAGTGGAAGATTTTCCATCCAGACCAAGTACATTATTACGAGACTCTTCAAAAGCTTTAATATTTGTTGGTTTGTGATAATTAAAGTTGTGATTCTGTGCTTTCAAGACTAAATACAACTAGTAACAACAATTAAAAATTCTATTTTCCAATATGATACAATGCCTGCCTAGAAAATCAGAGATTTGCTTACAGACAGTACTACAGTGATTAGAAGTAGGCCTGGACAATAATTTGATATCGATATCATGATAATAAATATTTCAGTAATTTTTGCTATTGTACTATTATAGCATCGGTCACTGACAGGCGTTTTTTATACTGGACGCTGCCGTCAGTTCAGTGCTTTCAAGCAGCGCTGAGCACAATAGGTCCCTTTAGCCTCACTACATCAGTGCGTGATGATGTTACCAAACAGGCAAGCCAACAGATAGGCTAGGCTAGGCTCCACTGTTGCCAACTTAGTGATTTTGTTCTCTTGAAGTTTTCAGATCCCTCTAACAACTTTTTTTCCCCAAAAAAGTGACTAGCCCCAAATCTATTGACTTTTCCCAGTGTTCTTGAAGACTTTTAGTAACTTCACGTGAACACTCCAACTGTTCTGCAGTTACTGACCCCAGCGAGCAGCGCTCCATACACACATCTGCCCGCTGAACAATAGCCCTGTCCACAATAAACTTTGATCTCAATGGCAGATGCGTGCGTTTGCAGCGGAGACTTGCTTGCTAGATGGAGGCAGAATGGGGCACACAAAGCATTGGTGCTTAAGGCACCCACATGCCTAACACCGATACTGCTCAAAAAGGAATTAACTAATCTTTAGTGTTAATACTGGAAAAACTCTCAATCAAAATATACATGTGTTTCTAGATCACCTGTACACATGCATTTATTTATGTCTAAATCACTTCAGTGCATACACATGCAGAATTGTTTCCAGATAAGAATAGATGACTTTAAGAAAAGTTGTTTTTATTTCTAAAGTATTATGTAGTTATTGGAGAATGAGGTTTCAAAGACTTTAATTTTCAGACATTAGTATGCACATACTTCCATTGTAGGGATTCTATGAAGTTTTACTGAGGCCTTCAAATTATTTATATAGATATGGTAATTATTTTATCGACTGAAATTAAGGAATATATTGTTATATAAAAAATGACCACATCATTCAGCACTAAATAGAAGAGCTCAGAATTAGCTTAAAACAGTAGTTACTTCAACCTGTAATTTTCTGAGGAAGAGGGGGAAAAACCTTGCAGTGTATCAGGACATAAATAAAATCACTGAGCAGCTCCTGTGCAAAACAAAATTACTCTAGGACTCACTATAAATTTAATCCAATTTGAAAAGGGTTTTAACTGGGAAAATTGATTCCCTTTCTGCTCCACACTGTTGCTGACCTGTGGAAGAGTGAACCTGTGACATAAGCAGCTGGGTGGGGCCCTGGTGTCACCATGTACAGTTTGTTTATCTGCATTTTTTCCCCTTCATAACCAGTAGTGGTGCTGGGTATATTTCAATGTGCTAGGACTTGAAATCAGTTGACTGGTGACTTATATTGTTACGTGGACCTTTTTAAAAAGCAGATTCTGGATGGTTACAAGTGACCTCAAAGAAAGAAGTAAAACTTGCAAAAGAAAACCCCTTTCACACATCCACAGTAACCATGAACTTTTGTAGAATTTACCCAGAGGAGCTGTATGTGAGAGCACAAATGTCTGATAAAAATGACTCAGACATTACCCGGGCTTTACCAGCCAGCTCCAGTGAAGTCCATAAAATCTCTAGGTAAGAGCTAGTGTGAATAGAGCAGTAATGTTCCAGAGAATCCACAGTGGGCATGTTAATGACATGTTGATAACCCTTTCCACTCTCATGATATTGGTGATACGAATGAATACATGTAGTATTAATATTAATGCAAACGTGGTCATCATTATGGAGGAGTCAGTAACCTTGTCTACCATCAATGTGATGTTAATGAAAAACTCATCATGCTCTGTGTCCTACAACTGTTTCAAGATTGAACAACACCCACATCCAAATACATTTTCATTGGGCTCTCAAACTAGTGGAAATGTCTGTTCGTAAAAGGGTTACTGGTTCACGAGAACCATCTCCAGCATGAGTGCACAGTATCTTCTGGTGCTTATAAGTATTAGGACCAAGTAGAAATGAGTCAGAATATTAGGATAGTCATTCATCAAGACTTAATTTGGAACTTAGGATGCATTTCTCTGCTGAGCTGAACACACCTTTGCAGGGTTTCCTGTTTTCTTTATTTGCTTAAAGATCAAGGCTGTTTCTACTTCCTGTTATGGAGATTGATTTTGTTCAATCCAATAACTTGAGGTATGCAAATCACCTGTCAGCTGTAGTCACTGCTGTGTTCAGAGGTATATTTTTTTTACAGAAGATGAGAGGAGATAAGCTGATGGAAGGTGGTCTTCAGATACATGTAGCTCGAGCTAGCTCTTCATGATCACCTTGGTGTGTCCTTGGCGTAAGAGCTAAAATGACAGCAAATAATTGTTTAGCCTTATTAGTGCATGATCTAATGAGATACTAATGTAATCCATGTGCACATATGCTGACTGGATCATTTTCCTTTAAAAAGTAAATGCTAAACAGATGTTGAGTGCAGATGTTTTTAAAGCACTTTTAACCCTTAAAGTCAGTCATGCATACCTTCTGTTTGCAGTTTTTAAATGTAATTCATAAATGTATGTTTCAACTTGATCCCAGTATATACTTTTTCAGTACAAATCATGCACAGTCTTTTTCATTGTGTCAGCACATAAAGGTGTGTGTATGTGTGTTGCAGGTCCTGACCTTTAAGGAGATTAATTGGCAGAGTTTGCGTATTGAGGCAGATGCAATAGAGAGTGAAGATCAGGATCTTGGTAGCACGCCGTTACGCCTCATCACCAACCAGGGCCGCATTCGCATTGCACTTAAACGCAGGGTATGTCTCAAATCACTGTCATTTTAAATGTAGGGTACATCCCAAATCACTGTCATTTTAAACATACGGTACATCCCAAATCATTGTTGCTTTAAATGTAGGGTGGAAAATCCTAAATCACTGTCATTTAAAACATGGAGTACATCCCAAATCACTGTCATTTTAATTGTAGGATACATCCCAGATCACTAATTTCAAATTTATGGTATGGGTAAAACTTTATAATAACTTTCATTAATAGCTCATTAACTAATGATTAATAACTGTGAACAAATCATTAGTTCATGAGAATTTCATTAACGAAACATTTACTAATGATTTGTTAACATTTGCAAAAATGAATACAATCATTAGTAAGTGCATGAACTGTCATTTATAAACATTTGTTCATGTTCAAATTCTAATGAACTAATGATTTGTTCACAGTTATTAATCATTAGTTGTTGTTATTGTAAAGTGTTACCATGGTATGTCCTAAATCACTCTCATATTAAATGTTGGGTACTTCCCAAATAAACACAAGGTAAATTCCAAATCACTCTAATTCCCAATGCAATGTACATCCCACTTGTTTCAAATGCAGATTACATTCTCAAACTCCAACAGCCTCACAAAGGGTATGTCTCAAAACCCATCTGTTACAGTGGTGCTTCAAAGTTTGTGAACCCTTTAGAACTTTCTACATTTCTGCATAAATATGACACAAAACATCATCAGATTTTCACACAAGTCCTAAAAGTAGTATTAGGTGTGACCCCACCTTCACGCACACACTTTCCAGCAGTAACTGCAACTAAACATTTCCGATAACTGTTCTGTAAACATTCTTTGGTAGAATGACTTGTGTGCTAAGGGTCATTGTCTTGCTGTATGACCCACCTTCTGGTGGCCTGTTGAGCATCAACAACTCTTTTTCTGAGGTTCTTAGAAATCTCCTTTGTTTGTATGTTGTGTTGTGAAGTGCAGACTTTGATAGATCCCTGTTCTTTAAATAAAACAGGGTGCCCACTCACACCTGATTATCATCCCACTGATTGAAAACACCTGACTGTAATTTCACCTTCAAATGAACTGTTAATCCTAGAGGTTCACATACTTTTGCCACTTACAAATATGTAATATTGGATCATTTTCCTTAATAAATAAATGACCAAGTCTAATATTTTTGTCTCATATTTTTGTCTCATATTTTCTTTATCTACTTTTAGGACTTGTGTGAAAATCTAATGATGTTTTGCTCACATTTATGCAGAAATATAGAAATACAGAAAATTCTAAAGGGTTCACAAACTTTCAAGCACCACTGTAGATGATCCAGGTTGTGTTGTATTTGCTATGTCCTCGCCCTACAGGTGAAAGACTGTAACGTTTTGGCCTCAAAGCTGCTCTTCATCTTGGATGACCTGCTCTGGGTTCTGACTGATTCACAACTCAAAGCTGTGATCCATTATGCTAAGTCTTTGAGCGAAGCCATGGAGAAATCAGCCCAGCAGAGGAAGAGCATGGCAGCTGAGTCCCTACAGGTACTGATAAGTATCTGTACATTTTCTTTCTTTGTAAAGTCAGCATGTATGAACACTTTCATGTGTTTACATCACCACCAGAGTTTCAACATGAGCTTTTGACAATAGGTTACTGTCAAACATTTGTTTAAAAAGAATCTGATCTTGATGCCAAGAAGATATTTGATGTCAAATTAATTGTGAATTTTAGAGAACATTACTGATTGAATGTTGTGTCTACAGCATATATATAGCCATTGTATATAATATGTAGAACAGTATAAATACTATACACTGAATATTAAAAAAGTCAACTTTTTAATGAACTGATATGGTGAATCATATACAGTGGTGTGAAAATGTGTTAGCCCCCTTCCTGATTCCCTGTTTTTTTTTCATGTTTGTCACACTTAAATGTTTTGGAACATCAAACCAATTTAAATATTTTATAATGAAGGTGTTTATTATTAAGCGAGAAAAAATCAAAACCTACCTGGCCCTGTGTGAAAAAGTGATTGCCCACCTTGTTAAAACATAACTGTGGTTTCTCACACCTGAGTACATTGTCTCTAGCCACACCAAGGCCTGATTATTGCCACACCTGTCCTCAATCAAGACATCACTTAAATAGGACCTGCCTGACAAAGTGAATTCCACCAAAAGATACTTAAAAGCTACACATCTTGCCGAGATCCAAAGAAATTCAGGAACAATTGAGAAAGAAGGTAATTGAGATCTGTCTGTCTGGAAAGAGTTATAAAGCCATTTCCAAAGCTTGGGAATCCAGCGAACCACAGTGAGAGCCATTATCCACAAATGGTGAAGACATGGAACAGTGGTGAACCATCCCAGGAGTGGCTGGCCGCACAAAATTACCTCAAGAGCGCAGCGATGACTCATCCGAGAGGTCACAAAAGACCCCACAACAACATCCAAAGAACTGCAGGCCTCACTTGCCTCAGTTAAGGTCAGTGTTCATGCCTCCACCATCAGAAAGAGACTGGGCAAAAATGGCCTGTGTGACAGAGTTCCTAGATGAAAACCACTCAATGTCTCAATTTTTCCACAACACATTTTGATGATCCCCAAGATTTTGGGAAAACATTCTGTGGACCGATGAGACAAAAGTTGAACTCTTTGGAAGGTGTGTGTCCCATTACATCTGGTGTAAAAGAAACACTGCATTTCAGAAAAAGAACTTTATACCAACAGTAAAATATGGTGGTGGTAGTGTGATGGTCTGGGGCTGTTTTGCTGCGTCAGGACCTGGAAGAGTTGCTGTGATAAATGGAACTATGAATTCTGCTGTCTACCAAAAGATCCTGAAGGAGAATATCCGACCATCTGTTCGTGACCGCAAGCTGAAACGAACTTGGGTTCTGCAGCAGGACAATGATCCAAAACACACCAGCAAGTCCACCTTTGAATGGCTGAAGAAAAACAAAATGAAGACTTTGGAGTGGCCTAGTCAAAGTCCTGACCTGAATCCTATTGAGATGCTGTGGCATGACCTTAAAAAGTCAGTTCATGCTCGAAAACCCTGAATGTGGCTGAATTACAACAGTTCTGCAAAGATGAGTGGGCCAAAATTCCTCCACAATGCTGTAAAAGACTCATTGCAAGTTATCACAAATGCTTGCTTGCAGTTGTTGCTGCTAAGGGTGGCCCGACCAGCTATTAGGTTTAGGGGGCAATCACTTTTTCACACAGGGCCATATTTCTCTCTTAATAATAAACACCTTCATTTAAAAATAGCATTTTGTGTTTACTTGGGTTGTTTGTTTATATATATATATATATATATATATATATATATATATATATAAAATTAAAATAAATAAATAAATAAAAGCCCTCCAGCTACCATCTTGCTCAGAGTTTAAAACTGTTTAAGGAACACA
>BRDA01001694.1:77890-107080 GCA_036984385.1 Crenuchus spilurus
ATCAGTCACACCAAATCTTTTGTCGTTCTGAACGAGTATTACACGTAAAGGTCAAGATTGTATTTCATGTAAAACTCGAAGTTTGTACAAAACCGACAAATAAATATTATAGTAAAGTGAGCTGTGCAGTGCAATGTGTAATCTGATGTGTAGTCCTGAGGAGATCAACAGTGTCCTGAGTTATTAGTAAATATGCTATAAATGTAGAGTAGTAATGCACTGAATGAATCAAAACAATGCCCAAAAACTGTTTTGTTCTGTTCTGTTGCAAAACATTTTGGCCCATTACCAAAGGATTTCACCAAGACATGTTTACCAACTTACCCCAGATGCAGCTTGTTAGCCAAAACATGTTTGAAGCTCAAAATGTACTTTATGTTAGAACTGGAAATGCACATTATGAGCAAGTCTTGCTGTTTTCTAAACCACACTGACTAGTCTGTGAGAACAAAATTTAAGATCAGGATATGGAAATTTTGGTGATACTTATGTTACTATTCAGTTTCCAGAGTTAGCCTTGCACCTCTATTTTTAAACTAAAGATACAAAATTTGGATTCCAAACTATGGATGCACCGACATTTGAATTTTTGGCCAAAAATGAAAAAAATTTAACATTTGGCCAAATACTGAACACGGTTCTTCATTTATATAAATAATTATAAAATTGCTAACTAAACTATTTCTCAAAATATGCCTTGATCAGGAATGAATGTGTGTACTTTAATATGTTGGTTATTAGGTGTAATAACCTAAGTTTAACTGATTATTCTTCTAGATTTGTATATAAAATACATGTTAAAAATTACACAAGACGCATGTATATTACATTATTACTAATATTTAAATAAAAACCATGAAACAAAATGATGAAAATGGCTAAAATTAATGATGTAAGCCACATGGATGTTTTCTGTGTTTAATTTGAGTGTCAGTGGCTACAGAATAACACTGCAGCTCGCTGTTGGCCTCATATTCATCTGGCTTAATACATAAGTATAGTTTAGTAAAGTTTATGGTTGTGGTCTTCTAAATGCCTCAGATGTAAATGTAAATGTTGTGGTTGTAGTTTGTGTTCTCAGATTTCACCTCCAAACTGTAACTGCTGGTCTATGTTTTTTAACTGGTGAGGAAAAGCAGAATTCTTAATGTCTTAAAAGGTAACAATGTAACTAAAACTTCATTCTTTGGTATAAATTATTTGTTCTTTTCACTTCTTTGGCGAACAGCAAAGGTGTGTGTGTGTTGTCATTTTCTCCTAAAACATTTTGGTTGCCAAATATTTGATGTATCCCTACTCCAAACCATTTTTTTGCCATGTCTTGCTTAATTTTCTACACCTTAGGTAGGTGGAAAAATATGTAAACATAATGTTTTATCCATATTTTACTGTAGGGCTTATTTAGTTCCTTTGCCTGGTTAAAATATTGATTTCATGTCAGGATGTTTGAGGGATAGGGAAGAGTTCATTTTCAAATGTTTTACTTAAAATTGTTTTTGTTTGTGTGTGTTACAGGATGATGGTCCACGAGTATACCCCACTGCTCCTCAGCCGGTCCCTGCGGCCATTTATCTGGATGGTGTGATGTTAGAGAGGCTGGATGATGGACTTCTCACTCTCAAACGTGAGTTCTCTGATTGAACATTTAGATAAATAAATATTATCCAGAACACACAGAGACATGTTCTACAAGTGTACTTCAAAATATCCCAGAAAGAAAGAAATGTTCTTCGGTAATCACATATATGAACAGATAAATGTTCTCCTATAGAAAACCCAAATAAATTAATAGATGTTCTGCAACACAGTTTTCCAATAGAACGTTTAGATAAGTAGAAGTTCTTTTTAGAATTCCCTGCTGTAGCAAAGTCTAGATAAATAGAAGACAGTTTTAATGTTTGAAAGATACTCTGGTCGTATCCCAAGATACACTACTCACATATTTGGCTTTGGAGTGTAATTTGAGAATGAACCTAGAATGCGCTCTAATCTTTACAGCTGAACTTAATGTGACCTTCTCTAAACTTTTGAATGGACATGTCCAACTGTTCAGTGTTTCAGTACTTTTTGCACAACCTGCTGTTCTGCAACAAGGAGCTTAATGACAAAATTTACAAGTGTTTGATCCATGAATCGACCAATAAATTTCCTGGTTCAGTTAGATTTGGTATTTAAACAGTCCTCCTCATCATGCTGTTCACATTTTGACATTGTGACACCAAGACAACGCCTAACAATTAATAAACAGTACCTCATCACTGCAAGGCTTCAAACAGGATGTTCTCAGACAGAAGTGGCCACTGAGCTTAGAGTGTCGCAGAGTGTCATCAGCAGGTCAGTGATGCAGAACAGCATCAGTGCTGTTCACTTATGAAAGTCGAATCACATTGAGCAGAAATGAAGGCCACCAACGATATTGGAGACTTGAAGCACTGCATCAAGCACTGTTGTCACCAGACAAGCGTTTGGTGGTGGTGACGTTCAATAGAAGTGTGTCTCTTCAATATAGAACTGCTCTACACTTTGTGAACGATACAGTGGCAAGCCCATACTACTTGAATAACATCATTAATCCATTCTTTGTTTGAGATGAGGAAGTCACCATTACATGCTTCTACTTAAATGCCCTATTTTCATGATATAATATCACTGTAGTGTCAACATCCAACATTTTCCATACATTTTACCTGAATAAAAAAATATCCCTAACTTTTTGTGAGTTGTGTATATTACTTGATGATGTCTGTAAATAATGGCAATTATCAGATTTGCTCCAGTGGTTGGATCACCTGTCAGGTACTGAGAGATTTTACTGAACTGAGAAAATCTGTTTTTAGTCACAGTGCATCTGTGAGCTGGAACTCACTACAGGAAAGTTCAGCTCATTGGTGTCACTCAGTCATTAAAAACGTTTAATTACTGACCACCTCCACTGTGCCTGTAACTGTTTGGCTCGGTTCCTCTTACTAATTTTCTTTTATCTTTTTTATTATTTATTGATTTGTTTATTTACGATTATTCATATTCTTATTTTTTACAGTTTTGATTTGTATTAGAACTTTGATGTTATTATTTGTCACTTGAATTAATTTGACCTCCATTTTAGTTTCCTTTTTTTGTTCATACACTTCTTTTGTTTTGTTCTTTCTATTAACTTTTACATTTTAGTTGCAATTTAATTAGTTTCATATTTTCTATTGTTGATGTATTTCTATTATTAATGTTTGTAGTATTTTATGCTTATTTTTTTTTATCTGAGTTATTATAATAGTTCATAATTCTATTTATTATTACATTTACTTTTATTGTTTGACATATTCTTTTAACTTATCAATCCCTCTCTGTATCAAATCAGCTACATTTCTAAGTACAATTATAACCCAGAATAATGAACTGACCTTCGCTTTACTTTCTGCAGCCATTGTCAGCCAATCAGGAGACAGAAGCCAGAACACAGACAAAGCCTGCTGTGGACCAGAAGAAGAGCGAAAGGTACATGTAAAATGATCCTATAGTGAATGTTAGCGTATAATCTTCTATTACTAATGAGCTACATTAACCTCTTGACCTGTTTTTCTGCATTTGACTTTCCTTGGAATTGGGAAGTTGAAGCTCAATTGATGTTGGATGCCACCATGCGGGGGACATGCACTGTGGAGCATAAACTGCTTTACAAAGCAGTTACAGGGGTTAAACAATGAAACTGAAACACCTGTCATTTTAGTGTGGGAGGTTTCCTGGCTAAATTGGACCAGTCTGGTGGCCAATCTTCATTAATGTCACATTGCACCAGTAAGAGCAGAGTGTGAAGGTTCAATTAGCAGGTAAGAGCAGTTATATAGTATATTGCAATGCACACAACATTATGGGTGACATACCAGAGTTCAAAAGAGGACAAATTGTTGGTGCACGTCTTGCTGGCGCATCTGTGACCAAGACAGAAAGTCTTTGTGTCTAAATATTATTGAGCCACTTTGGGGTGTTCTGGAGGAGCGAATCAGGAAACGTTTTCCTCCACCAGCATCACGTAGTAACCTGACCACTATCCTGCAAGAAGAATGGCTTAAAACCCCTCTGACCACTGTGCAGGACTAGTATATGTCATTCCCAAGATGAATTGACGCTGTATTGGCCGCAAAAGGAGGCCCTACACCTACTAATAAATTATTGTGGTCTAAAACCAGGTGTTTCAGTTTCATTGTCTAACCCCTGTAGATTCTTCAGTTTCATGTGAGGTGTGAAATGAACAGAAATTTTCATAAATATTATTTGTTACTTTTTCATGGTAAAAATAACAGATTGCTCTGGTAACTGAATGCAGCGTAGTCTTTGCATAGATAGGTTGACATGGGGAGAGAAGGAAAGCTAGAGCTGATGTTACTGCAATAATTAGAGTCTCTCATTACATTACTCAACACTGACCTGAATGACCAAGTGGCATTAAATACATTAACTAAAGCTCTGAGTGCTAAATGTCATTTATAATTCATTATTGTAATGTAGCCTGAGATGCAATGTGGATGCCATCAGCAGTGTAGTAAACCAGTGTACAGATCCACATACTCATGATTTTTGACATATTGAATAAGACTTTCAAAACAGCAAGTAGTGGATTACGTCTTCATGATAAAACAAACATAAATTGCGACTGTGTGTGTCTGTGTGTGTGTTTCAGGTTGAGAGTTTGCACTCTCAGCTGTGTGACGTCAGTTCTGCTCTAGCTGTGGCTCTATCAGAACGAGAGCGCCTCTTACAGGAGATCCACAAATACAACCCTGCATTTACTCTGTAATCAGCACCAGGGGGTGACAGAGGGTACAGAGTTAGGCACAGAACAAAAGAGTGAGGAGACAAAGAGGATGCCACACCATCATCATCAGATGATAGACATATCACAGAAAGGTCACATGACCAGAAGCATCAAAAGGATGTCATCATTGAAGCTCGCTCTCTCTCTCTCTCTCTCTTTTCTTTCATTCACAAATTTTCTTTGCATTGCTGTTTCTACCCTTCTTTTTTGTTAATCCTTTTTTGTTTTTTTCTCCCTGTCTTTCTCTCTCTCTCATTCACTATCTCTCTCACACACTCACACTGTCTCTCTCTCTCTCACACACACACACACAGTCTGCATGCTCTTACACAATCATCCACAACACATCTCTACTTTCTACACAGACGTAACAAGTTACAGCAGTTTTGTGTGTGAGAGTGTGTGTGTATGTATGTTTAAACTGCTGTTCTACAATGTGTACAAATACATGTAACATGTAACAAAAAAATCTAATTTTGACTGAAATGCACTGTATGGAGCCCAGTGGAGAGTTCAAAGTTGTGTGTGTGAATGCGTGTGCGTGCACGTGCGCACCTGCGTTTTAGTGAGATATCACACACTCTTATTCCCACAGACATTTAACTCATTCATGTCCACAAGCTAAATACAGTGTGTTAACTAAAAGCTATCACAAACCTTCACCGAGGTTTCAAAATGATATAAACAAAGTCAGTCCGAGTGGTTTGATGTGAAATCCTCCATTCTGGTGAAACTTACTGAGTCAGAATTGTTCACAGTGGTGGTGATAGGAAACATCGGAAGAGTTTAATGCCTCTAAAAACTGTCACACAACATTTACATGAACTAAGTGAGAATACAGTGTCTGATCTATGAGACATTGTTTTAAGATTGTATAATTCATTCATTGTCGAAGGGTTGCAAGGCAAAATATTTCCCAGAGTTAATCTTATTTTTTCAGATATTTGTAATTTATTTCTAGGTTTTTGCCAATTTTGTCCCCTTCCCAATGTAGTGGTAGCCAATTAACCCATCCCCTCCGTTAGGCCTCTCCCCATCACTTTGCAATGTCCCTGACTCTAGGAGGTGCAGGCAAGCACAAGCCTACTCCATTGCGTGTGATGCAGCCACCATCTCTTTTCAAACCACCGTTGATACACCGTCAACGGAGAACCTAATGCGCTCGGAGGAAGGTACACAGGGTCCCCAGCTCCGATGGGACCAATCAGTAGATGCCTGAGCCAGCGGACATTGCAACATGAAAGTGATAGGGAGAGTGAGAGCGCCATCTAACCACCCAGAGAGAGCACTGCCAATTTTTGCTCTCTTGGGCCCCGGCTGTTGATGGCAAACAGCATGACTGGGATTCGAACTCGCGATCCTCTGGTCATAGTGGTAGCGTCTTTGCCCGCTTAGCTTTTTTCAGATATTTGATCATCAACATTACATATATAACCTATGAAGACGCGTGTAGGTTCTCTTGTGGATTTGAATGGCAAAATAATGTGCTGTATCTGTAGATATTGCAATGTCGTGTTCCTGTTACCACCATTGTAAGGAGTCTATAAGTTACTCTAGAGTGAAATATTTCATATAGAATCCTCTGAATGACTGATTACATTTTTACAGCTGAATTATGCAGATTTTGTTTTGTAAAATGGGTGAAATTTAATATTGGTTTGGGTCATCAGCTCTTTAAACTACTTGTTGGTGCCAAATTGACATATTCACAGACTTGTGTCCGTTTTTATCTATTCTCTGCTTTTAAATTATTTGGTACTAAAAGCAGTGTGTATGTGATTAGCTCTGCGTGTTAGTATTTTTAAAATCCTATTTGGATTGTTCTCATTTTTCTAACATGATTTGCACAAACATAAGATTTGGTTGAGTGTAAAAACGATCTGCATGCTTGAGTTTCTCTTTTTTAAGTCAGGTTGTACTTGTGTACAGAATTAGCCGTTACTGTGTGCGTGTTTACTTTTGGTACTGAAGTGTTAGGATGGTTTCCCATAATCTAGAACCTCATCAGAACTGTTCCAGTAATGTAGTGGAACAGTAAATATTGGTAAATTCAGTATTACTAAATGTAGTCCACTTTTCTTCCACTGAATGTTGCCTCTGGTACAGAAAAAGATAAGAACAAGGACAATGTCTGATTTTTAAAGTGATAGTTTGCAAAATATCCAAATTCACAGAAGTATCAGCTTGGCTCCCAACGATTGCTTTTGTATGCAGGAGATATGAAGCTAGTAAAAATAAAATAAATAAAACTTAAAATCTCAATAAAATACATTTAAGTTTGTGGTTGTAAGGTGACAAAATGTAAAAAAAGTTCAAGGGGTATGAATACTTTTGCAAGCCACTGTACCTAAAAAGTAATACACAGTTATATCAAAATATTATGACCACCTTACCTGTGCATCTGCTTTGCATGTCCAGATAGCAGTTGTCACTCAGTTTTCAAATAGTAGTCCATTCTCAGTACACCTTCACTACAGCAGCTCTAGAATATCCCACAAAGTTAGTGGTTTCTGAGATGCTACCACACTTCACCAAGTACCGTATTATAATGCTCCTTTGGTCATCAGTCAAATCATGTCCGTTTTACACTCTGCTAGAACTGACTGGTGTGCTTATTTGTGCTTATTTAGGGTTGCCAGGTCCAACAAAAATATCCAGCCCAAAGTCGGTCTAAAACCTTAAGCTTAAACTAGCCCAAAATATGTCTGTCACACATTTGAAGCAAATGGCAAAACAACTGAGTGTACGACTTAGTATTTTGTTTATTATCAGTCATTAATAAAATGGTAACATTAGTGTTTATTGGTTCTTTTATAACAGTTTTATATCCAGTCAAGAACATTTAATAATAACATAATTAGCAAAAAAAAAAAAAAGGAACTGACTTTTTCATTTCACATTTGCAGTTGCAGTTTTTCTCATCATTAGGAACACTTTTAATCAATTCTATCAAAACTTTTTCTTTTTCCCCAGTCCTTGCAATACCCGTATTTCCCCTATTTACCTGGCATATTAGCTAGCGACTGCCTTCTCTTCACCTTCTATGTGTCTCTGTCTCTTTATCTCTCTCCCCTCTCCCCCCTCGTTCTCGTCGTTGCATTCAATCTTCCTTACTGTCGTATTTGTACATGTTTGCCTGCGGTGTTCACATAACATCCAAGACAACACCCACTTTTTTGTTGTTTTTTTGACAGCCACGGTAATTTTTAAAAGTAACCCAAAAAACCGCATCCTGCCACCCTTGAATTTTCACCCGCTACTGGATTTTCAAACAAGCCCAATTTGTCGTGAAAACCGCGAACCTGGCAACTCTGTGTGCAGTAAACCCTGTCACGTTAAGTTCCCGCCCGGGTTCATATCCAACCTGGTTGGTCATAATATACTGATATGACTAATATAGGAAATCCATATATAACCACACAATCAAAATGTTCAACACAGTTTCATTGATTGAGACATGCAGTTAGAAGCATGCTAAATTAGCTGGGGTATTAGCTTCCATTACAGTGGTAATCTTACTTACGAGTTTAATCCTTGCAGGAGCCGAGCTCCTTAGCTGGATGCATTTTCCCCATAAGAATACATGTAAAACTGATTAATCCGTGTCAGCCGGCCAATATACAGTATACTTTAATATGCAAAATAATGTGTTTATATGGGTTTTTTAAAACAGAAATGTGACGATGACGACGCTCATGTAGTCTGGCCGCTAACGAGAGGGAGACCGACGGTGCTGGTGTACGCTGGCAGCTGCATGGTTACACTTATCACATGAAAATTAAAAGTAAAATTTATCTAACTTTCTTGTTCACTACCTTTTGCTACCTTAGCGTCACTTTTACTAGCACTTTCACTTTTACTGAACAGCGGTCACAAGTATTGACTGACCTCTTCTTCTACGGATGCTATGACCGCAGCGCCCCTAGTCTTTTGGCATAGTTTAACAAATTTACGCTACTCGTTAGCTGTAATTTTAGTCGTTACCTGGAACAAAAATATTCTGAGATCTCGACTCGTTACCTGGAATACTCGTTAGTAGGGATGCTCGTAAGTAGGGTTACCACTGTATTTGCTAGCTCATTAGCCTTTTTGCTACAATGAAGAAGCAAACTTAGGAGATCAAGCATATCATACAAACTATTGCTTTAAACCACAAGGTCTCATCAGTTCAGTTTCCCAGACAAGGATGAATCCTAGCTCTGGACTACACAAAAACATTGACTAGGCTTAATCCCTGTTCAGGAAACCAGCCCATATTCCAAAATAAGAATACAGTGAAAACAAAAGCAATGTTGTTTATAATTTCATTCAGAAAGGTAAACTGCCTTATATTTATAACTCATAAAGTGAAATTTTATATCTTTTTTTGTTTCTGTTGATCAGTATGACAATCCAAAATCTTATTATAAAAGTATTAGAAAAGTTGAATAATTTACTATTTAAACAATAACAACATTAAAACATAAAGGTCTTGAAATGTCGCTTTCTGTGTACTGAAAATTCAATACGATGGTTTACCTTTTTGAATTATATATGAACAACTTTTTCCATGATGGTCAAATTGTAAGCGGTTCTCTAGTCCTGTTCAGTGAGTCTCTGTTTGTAGAATAGAGACCTCTGGTGGTCACACTCGAGCATGGCAACTTGCTGTCCTTTGCGTGAAATGCCAATTGTAGCATTTTACATGCCAAATTATCACTTTCATGTAAATCTATTTGGATAATTCTGTCTTCCATGTGTTTTATCTGGTACTGTATATAGGAAAGATGTTGAAGACTGAAGACTTTACACAGTTTGAAAGCTCATTAAAGCAGAACTGTAGGGATAAATCCTCTTACCGCATGACAAAATATTTCCTTTTGTTTTTAAAACTATTCTTATGCATGATATTTTACACAAGTGCAATATTGTCAAGGTCACAAACTGTGAACATCAGTTTACAGAATGTTTTTGTTGTCTTTTGTAGATGAGCAGTTTTTTTTAGGTTGAAGTGTCATTGTGCATGGGTCAAATTAGTTTTGATCTGTTCTATTTTATTATTTCATTTGTGCAGTTAATGCTGATAGATGATCAAAACTGCTGTACTTTTACTTTTTTTTTGTTAACCATTTGTATGTGTGAATGTTCACTGTGTCTGGATTTTATAGGATTATGATTGTTTTTATTCTAAAATATGTGACTTATCAGTAGAAAATCCAAAAACATCCCTTTTTCAGTCTTTGGAAACAGACTGGCCTTAATGGGTGAAAATCTTAGTTTGATTCAGTTGTGATTCTCTAGGAAATTATTCATTTAGCCTTAATCACCTATTCTCTTTCTCATAAATTAAATATTAGTCATCCACAGTTTGTGAAGGAATCATGTAGTAAACGCTGTTAAACAAACCAAAATATGTTTTAGATTATTCAAAATAGGCACACAACTGATGTTCTCAAACACATGAAGAATTTAAGGCAAGATAATGCTAGTAATTAACTCTTGACAACACACAGCTGTTAACTTAAAAGCCATCCTAGGTGACTGAAAAACTGAGAAAAATGACCAGATGTGCATAGCTGTCATCTAAGCAAGATGCCTACTTTAAATAACCTAAAATATAAAACATATTCTGGCTTGTTTAATACCTTTTTGCTATATATATATATATATATATATATATAAAATTGTTGAACTGAGTCACATCCTAAAGAATTGTAGCTGAATTGAATCTTTCACCAAATCAAGAGTACACTCTTGTGTATGTGTTCTGTATTAAATCTTTTTCTTCAGCTGTTTTCATTTGCTAATGTAAGTGGTAGTCTTATACTTATTAATTTGAATGATATGGATGAATGAAAGTTTTCTGTAAATGTGGGTTCAAAAAAATGTTGACTTATCAGATGATTTCTTATCAATAAGGCACTGCAGACTAATGCAAATGACACTCTCCATTTTACCCACAATGCACCATGTTCTGTGTAGGAAAAAAACACAAATTTATACTTTCTCCAACAGTATTCTGATCTAATTTAACATTTTGTATTTCCATCAACTATTAAATTATGTAATAAAAAAAAGTTTGGTTCTGTGAACCACGACTGTATGTGGAGGAAAAAAAAGAACCGAAATAAACATTACCTAAAAAATTGGAGATGTCTCTACTTTCCTGTACACTGACTTTAAAGGGCCTGTATCAATATGTAAAACATGAGCTGTAAAAACAGATCTTCATTCATTATGATACACAATCGCTATGACTATTTGTTCAGCCTACAGCCATGTTTAGTTCCACCCATTTCAGCCAAAAAATGATTAATTATAATTACTTCTGGTGCATAAAGATCACATAAAATGATAAAAGTACAAGAAATGTTTGAAAGACTATTTTATTTAAACTGTTACATGAAAGACAATCACATTACATTAATTTTGTCTATAAGATTAGCAGTAAACAAAAGGATTAAAGTAAAAGTTCACTCAAAAATGCCTGCTTACCTGTCAATCAGCCACAACATGTAGGAAGTCAAATTACATTTTAGCTTTTGAACTGCAGTTGTGAGGATAGCACTGCTATCACTCAATAGCCACATAAATAGCCCAGTTGTTTCTGTAAAAGTATCACTAGAACTTAAACTCTTACACTCTTGAAACACTTAGTCCACATCAAGATCTTAATGAAGGTCTACAGACTAGTCAGTGTGGTTTAAGACATAGAATAACACTGTACGCTTAAGAAAAATAACAGCTTAAAGTTATATCCATCATCTTAAGACAACCAAATCAGAACAGTAAGTGCTGATCTAGAATCAGTTGTAATGATTTTCTAGGTTTATTGATGACAGTCATGAATATGGAAGAATATGGTCTAGTCAGCCCTGATGCTGTCTGAATTTGCTGCTTGTAGAGGTGAAGTTTCATTTGTTTTTATAGTTCACAGTAAGTCATAGCGTGTCCTAAACCATATCAACCAGTCTGTGAAACTTTAATAAAGTTCTGGATGTATTTTGAGTAGGTTTGAGAGAAGTTTTGGTACTTCTTTGTTACAGAAACTATTGGGCTACTTAAATAACTGAGTTCTAGTGTTTATTAGTAACATTAAATAAGGTCAATGCTAAGGTAGCTTAAGACCACCATTGAGGATTTTCCAACAGGAATATCCTGCTGCTTTTTTTCCATTGGACAGGTTTGACATTGAGATTAAGTTATCTGGCTAACCTGACAAATTCAGCTTTGTGGAATAACTTCCAGAGGTAAGTGGAATTTTGAGGTAAACCATTGCTTGAAGGCAAATTTACAGGATGAGGAAAAACAGGCCTATGCATCATATCAAACTTTCAACACATTTATAGAGCAATGTTTTCAGTCTTGTGCCAGTGTCTTTATTAATAATAACACTTAATGTTCAGAAAAACTAAACTTATCTGCGTTCTTTTTTATACATCACAAAAAATAGTGGTGTTTCATTCCAGCCCCTCCTTTTGTGTGTATATATATAAGAGGACATTAAAATAAATCAGAATCTGTTTTGTAGTCAATCAACAATGTTAAGCTGCTCCAGTAAGGAATTCTGTTTTGTGATGTCCTGTGATGAACAATGTCTTCACTCTGATGAGATTAATTCAGTCTGTTAGAGTGAGGAGTGTTTCTGAAGGTTGTTAAAGAGTCCGTTACATAAGGCTGTGAAGTTGAGCTCTCAGTGAAACAGAATGCATTTGTGTTTGGTGTTTGGGATCCGTTCTCTGCTTTTTAATCTCCTCACTGCCTCTCTCATGTGCTTCGGCTGCAGAGGAGGAGTGTCTCCCCATTTTTCACACACATCTAGAGCTTAAACAAACAAGCACACACACAAAAAAACACTAGATTGGAATTTTAAGCATTTTTATGGAGACCATTAGGTGACAATGTGGATATTATTTATAACCTGTGGCCACAAATTATTATATTGAGGCTGCATGATAACATCATAAAACAATATACTGAGGTCAACAGTTGTTTTGTGGATACTAATCTCTTGTGGCCATGCTTTACAAAATATTAAGCACCGTTACCTTAACTACACCATACATTTACAGAGCAGTGTCTCATTTTAACTAAATAATGTAAGCTCAAAATAAGGATTCTGAGTTAAATGAGCAATATCTTTAGACTTTGATTTATGGAATACTCCGCAGTGTACAAACCAGTGTTGCAAGACACCGAGTTCACAACAATTAGTCAACAAAGTAAATTATGACATTGATATCAATTAAGTGAGAAATGTATGTTACTTATTTTGAAATGAAAGCATCAAGTGTATAATCTACAGAGTCATTCTGACATATTGTAAAACACCACATGGACAGCAAGAAGTGATTGACTATTGTTTCATTTTAAAAAATGGCCTATAATGCTTTAGGTCTTATGATCCAAACATTCATTCTGACATTGTAATGCACAACAAAGTGTAGTGGGCAAGACGACCATTATTACTTTATTTAAAAAGTACTCTATATTGTTTATGTAATCCACACAGTCATTGTGACAGACTGTAATATACAACAAGAAATGTAGGGGGTGAAATAACTTCTGTTTCATTTAAAAAGTGCTCTATAACACACTGTGTCAAAGAGTGAGAAACTGAAGAACACAGAATTAGTCAAAAATTCAAATATAAGTTGATATACGTTAAAAGATTAGAAGACAATGGTTAGTTACACAGCCTACTTACCTTCTTCAACAATCTCTCCAGCAAAAACCTTGGAGATGCCGGACATGGCAATAACCACATTTTGAGAAACGGACGATCCTGTTATAGACTGAATAAGCTGAAACACAATAATAAATACTAATTCAATAAGTACTCAGTAAGAACTTACAAGAAATCACAGAAAACAGAAATTCTTACCCTTTTAATAGCAGCTTTAGGGAACGCTGATCTTCTGTACATCTCATAGCGGTTCAGTTGCTCCTCTGAAAATGAAGAGACCAAAACCCTGCAAAGGACACAGTATTTTGACTTTCTTCATAAAGTTAATGATCACAGTTCACTGCTAGATCTGCCAGACAATTAAAATAAGGTAATTGTGATTAACTACACAAAATTATATGATTAATCAAGAGTAGTACACTTTTATTTGCCCAAATTTGTCCTTAAAATATTATTTCCATTTATAAAGCAGTGCATTTTCATATCACAATATGGGATAACAAGATTCTTCAGAATGTACTTACTAGTAGCAAGAAATCAATAATATTAACATTTGATTTCCATAATATTGAGCTAGGAAATTGTGTTAGCAGAGATGAATAAATCTGTTCTTCTAATAATTCAATGCATAACAGTAAAACATTAACATTGGTATAGAAAAACCATTTACCTTAATCTTGTAATCTGTTCCATATAATAGAATTATAGTAAAGAGTGCTCTAATGTAGGACATATGTTATTCGTTCCTATTTAAAAACAACTGCACTAAAAATGTCAATTTATGCTAATACTGTATAGACCATATGGTAATTGTGACAGACTGTAATCCTCTACAGGAAGTGTAGGGGGTGATGAGTATTGTTTCACTTGCTCTATAATGCTGTATGCTAGATGTTTCCCAACCTTTTCAACCTGCTGCTCACATAATCCACCACAAAAACATTCTATGGTCCTGAAGAAAATGTAAATCAACCTGACCCACGTAATGTGTTCTATTTCAAAAAGACAACACATAGCTGCTTATTTTGGGTGAGTAACAAATTTAATCCTCTGTATGTCAATTGACAATAAAGCTGCTACTATCTGTCTGTCTGTGCACGTGAAGCCTAGCACTAGGTATTCAACTGCTGTTTCTTTTATTTTGGTTTATACTTTCTTTCTTGCTTTGCTCTTGTTTCACTTGTAGATGGTCCATCCTCAAGATCTTGTGAAAGACCCCATTTTTAACCATTTATTGCTAGTAGTTCCAGCTAGCAATGCAAGTTCTAAGTGACTGTACTATGCTACACCAATCAACAAGCTTGACTTAAATATGACAATTTTGTAAACTACTAACTGTCATGTTGAAAAATTACATTTGTTAAAATATCTGCATATGTTGTAATAAGTTATTTTGAAAACAGAAAAAAATCTTTTGACCACAACCATATAACAATACCACTGTAGCCCATTGGGGGGGCAGCAGACTACAGACTGAAAACTACAGTTCTAGGCAACAAAGGGAGAAAGTCAAGAAAGTCTGATCAGGTATCATTCCTAATTCTAACACTATTTTTTTACTTTTTGCCCTTCAGCAGATTACATAATCAAAATGTCTGTTTCTAAAGTACTTATTTGATCTGAATCTGAACTCACTGCATTTTCTGAATCTCGTCTTCGTCGACTTTGTGTTTTTTCTCCTTCTTCTTCTCAGGCTCCACCTTTAGTTTCTTAGATGGTGGAGGATTTTGGGAGCTTGAGTGCGCTTCTTCGTCATCCTCAACAATCACAGTTTCCTTACTCACACTCTGAGCACAAACACACACACACACACCAGTAGATTAGTCAGTCTGCCAATTCTGCTGCATTACACAGAGCCTTGAAGGCTTGGCTCACTCAAAATCATATTTATATAATATTCTGCTTCGTGTAGTCAAACAAACAACATATTTGGCAGCCACATTTAGCTTCTTTTGGTAAGACTGAAACTGTGATGCTAATGTTGCTAACATACATGGGAAATCATTACGTGAAGCATTCTTTTAATGATTAAAGATAACATTTTAGACAACAAACATTTTCAGTCATCCTGATTTCAGACCACCCAGCTCAGTCTACAGAATAGAATAATACAGCTACTAGTGCCGTCTGTAGTCACACTTTTAGAAAAGAACAATGCAAACAAATCACAGATTTAAGGCACAAAGGTGAACTATATCAGTATCACTATATCATTTTACCGATTTGCTCTCCTCTTTCACGCTGGTGTGTTCTGTCTGTTCTGTGTTTGTTGATGGGTTCTCATGGTTCTCCTGCTGTGGAGGTTCTGAAGTCTCTGCTTCAGCCGCAGGTTCTTCCTTCACACGACAAGGATCCGCCATAATCTATCGTATCAACAGGTGTCAACACAAAATTAACACCTCGCACTAATTGCCAAAAGGGCTGTGTAAATGCATGATACATTGGCTATGATTCAATATGTACAAATACACTGTAATCCTGTAAGCAAGGCAATGCTTGTTCATGTTTGAGTGGAACAGTCTAATGACTGAAGACTATGACAACAGTGCTATCTAGTAGTTTAATGTTTAAACACAATACAAATGTTGCTCTTTGATGTCTCATGGGACTTCTTTATGAGAAATAGCATGAGACAGAAAGGTGATTCACTACACTTCTGGTCAGAAAAATATTTATTCGCAGTATCATCACTGAGATGACTTCCTGGGTGAGAAATAGTTGAGTTGATATTGAGATTCCCATCTTTAGTAAAGACCTGACACTTAAATGAAAAGTCTAATTTGGTTTTCAACTTAAATTATTATTGTTCAGAAGAAAATACTGAGATGTTAAAGGGTTAATAAATAACCTTTTATGAAATTTTATGAAGTGTTATGATAACAGAACAAGACAAGATCATAAACCAATAATGAAGCACAACAACACAATCAAACAAAAAAAACATCATTATACTATATTACAGTAGAGAAACATAACACAAACGAAATCCCAATTCAAAGTAAATTTTCCTGTAATAGCCTTAAAATACGTGCTATGACTTAATACCTGCTCTGAAATGAAGGAAATGTTCTGTATATTTACTGACTACAACTCATCTTGTAAATATCCCCGTTGTGGGATTAATAAAGGATTATCTTATCTTACAACACCCTGAACATTCATTGTCCATCGATTTAGCAGCTAGGTCTAAAAAGAGAAATATAAAATGAGCTCCATAAATAAATCATAACACTCATTATATTTAAAGATAACAAAGATATGTTTAAAAAATATGACCGATGACTTTCTGCTGAAAACCTTCGTTAGCTAAAGTTAACCAGCTAGCTGGTAAATATACTGGATATTTTCTTACCGTTCAAAGTTCAAAATAAATCGAAGAGAACCGCAAATAAAAAATAACCTTAAAGTAATGTAAAATAAATATGTGCAAGTATAAACCACAAAACGAGGCAAACCAAAAGCAGAAAAGCGGAAACCGAGCACAGTGAACACAACATCCGCTAAACAAGAATTTCAAAATAAGAGTCACGAATCGAGAACAGATGTTATTTTTATTGGGTGATGTATTATTGGCACGAAAATTGAGTAAAATCAACAAATATCATGTGAATTTAGGCTTAGTTTATTTTAAAAATTACATTGTGAATATTAGTTAAATTATGTACAATAATGTATTTTGTCTGATGGCACCTAATATAATATAGTGTTGTATTCCAGAAAGCAAAAAGCAAATACCTTCAAAATCACATCAGTTTAGTTAAGGTTTTCCTGTGCTTTTCTGCAGTAATCTGAGGTACAGAAGAGCAAAAACATCTATAAAAACCTCTACAGAATAATTCATAATATAACACCATATTTTACATTCACATCTGCTGACAAGATACCAAAATCATGTTTGCTTTTAAGCAGGGCTGCCTGCGTTTCCCTTTGGGATTGTAAACGCAGTGCAGAGAGACTAAATCATTTATAATGAAACTACTTCACTGAGCTTCTGTTCAGCTGAAGCACAAACGGAGCACTATGAAAGAAAACAATAATTCAAAAGAAATTATAACGATTTGTGAATGAAGGCAAGTAAATTAATGTATGAAGAATCATCAACACATTTGCTTTTATGGCTAGAAATATAACCAATAACAGAAATGTGTCTATATCTACACAAGATCAATCTGATCAATGCTGTCAGAGTCAGTGTTTGTAGATTACACACGAAACAGGAATGAATCTGATCTAATTCACACCACATATCTGTAACATTTTAACTATCTAAATGAAATGGCGTGCATTATAGTCTATTTTGATGTCTGACTGTAAGCCAGTATGCTAGTGTGATTAATTCACAGATCAATACATTTTAATGGCCCAAAGCTAACAAGGGCAATTGAATGTATTGATCCCAATTCCCTAAATGATAATCAACTAATCAGTTGATTAGAAGACTCTCACAAACCTGCAAATAAGTAAAATTAATTCAAATGACTAAATAAACAATTGGCATGTATATAAATAGTAAACGTATATAGTATTAATAAATACATATTTCAATATAATAATACATTGAACATATCGAAAGAAACAAACAAGCAAACAAACAAACAATAAATAAATTAAATAATAAATAATAAAAGGCGAATTATAGGAAGTGACGTGTCAATAAGGGACAGAGGAAGTTTATGTGGCCAAATTTCTACTTCCCACCCATTTTCCCTTAAACTCCGCCTTTTTGCTCTAGGACTGGCTAATATTTAGCCTTCTGATGTGTTATTGGCTGACTGTGTCTCTTCATGTGCGCAATGACTGGCTAGAAGCACATTCAACTTTAGCAGACCTTATTATGATTGGCAAGTCTTGCCTTGCCTGCGTGCGTTGTGATTGGTTAGTAGTTTATTAGGCGAATTACCAGAGAATATACACTAATAGCCAATCATAATGTAGAAGATGCAAGAGGGCGGGGTTTGCCTGAAAATAGGTGGAGAGTAGTATCAGAGTGGTGGCGCTGCTGGGAAGAAAGTTTTCCCGGTCTGGACTGGGAATACCAGAAGAGGGAGGAGGAGAAGCAGCTTTTTGGAAATACGCGGCGGATATTTTGGTATTTTAAGCGCCTCGACGTCGTGTTTGGAAGCCGGAGGCGAGGTGTTTTCTCTCAGCGGAGATGGGGAAGGAGCAGGAGCTGCTGGAGGCGGCTCGAACCGGGAATTTAGCCGCCGTGGAGAAGCTCCTGAGCGGGAAGAGACAGTCTTCTGGAACCACTGGAGCTGGAGGTGGATCCGGAAACACTGGCAGCTTCGGCTCTGGAGGTGGAAGCGGGCATGGATCTTCTTCGCACCCGCTCTCCAATCTCCTCAGGTAAGACTGGAGGTTGTTTTTTATCCGCCGGCTTCTTTTCAAAATCCTTTTCCACCTTAAATGCACATGCGCCGGTATATAACTGCTTCTCCATTTAAGGTGGAGCGGAGAATTTCGGAGAGAAATCACCAACTTTGTCGTTTTCAGAGACGCTGGGTTTCACAATAAACAGTAAACAGCTTTGGCAGTTAAAGGGCATGATAAAAACAATACAAATATAATTTTGTTATTTCCTCTGAGGGCCAAGTGTAAAAGACTGAGATTGAGGTCTACAAAAGAACCGCTCCTTCCAGTGGAGGCTTCGAAAAACAGGATTTTTTAAGAAATGCTGGGATAGTTAAGTCTAACATGAGACATTTTCTACAGAAATATCTACGATCTCTCCTCTGGAGCCTTGAATTATCTGGTAAACCTGCTTGGCTAAATCCTGAAATGCCGTCCTCGTTGAGTGGGTCTGGCCAGTTGTTTTGGTTTTCAGCTTCTTATTTTTATACTGTAGCTTACACATATTTGGTGATCTTTATTGTTTTTAGGCCAGGAATGTAGTGGGAGTCTGGGTCAGATTGTCTAACAATCAAATGTTGATGCTTTGTCAATAACTTTACAGATTTTTTTATATGGCATACAGGTGCAAATATGCATTGCTTTGCCCACAAACACTACCAACTCCAAATATGGCAAAAGGTGGGCCATAAACTTCTTAAAATGTGGAGCAGTACTGTACGAAACTAAGATGCATATAGTGATATGCATTATTATAGAATAATAATGTTTTGCAGTGTTGTCTTCTAGAATGTAGATATTTTCTGAATGTGAAGATTCTGTGCAGAGTCTATATAAATGTCTTATGTCTCCAAAGATATTCAGACAGAAGAATGATTTTAACAGCATGTGACTGGACCTCTGTATTAAAAGAAGAATTCCCTCAAAAATAACATTTACATATTTCTCCATTTATCACAGATGTAGTCAAGTCAAGACATGTTTGGAGTCCAAATTTTGCGTATTCATTTTAGAATTGGAACTGTGAGACTGACATCATTAACAAGCCCTAGAATTTAGCAATCACCTAAATAACCTGGCTTAAAGAAAAGTGACCAAAACTTCTCTCAGAGCACATCCGGATCCTAACTAAGGTCTCATAGACCAGCTGATGACCACCATGTGACTTTCTGTGAACTGTAAAAATTAATAAAATCTCACAGCTACATGTCCTCAGCTTGCCAAACTTTTGCCGCATCTCTAATCATTAAGAGGCTACTCCACTCAGAAACCTTATTTACCCATTTCCCCCAGAAGTAGTTCACAAACCAAGACATGTTTAGAGTCCAAAATTTGCTTCTTGACTTCCGACAGCAGCAGGGCTGGTAGGGTTGGATTCAATTTCATCTTATTAATGATGTCATTGTAACTAAAACTGATTTGAAATCAGCACTTCCTGCTCTGAGTTGTTTAAGATAGCAGATGCAGCATTCAGCTATATGAGTTTTTTTTACTTTTTAATGCTGTTGGTTTAGATTCAAGTTTTGGTAGTGTTATTACACACAATGGAATTTCACCTCCATATTTAACCCATCTGTGCAGGGAAACACACACTAGTAAACACACTAGGCTGTGAGAACATGTAGCCGAAGCGGTGGGCAGCCCTATCTACGGCACCTGGGGACCAGTTTGTGATTAAGTGCCTTGCTCAAGGACACTTCAGTAATGACCTGCCCGGGGTTCAAACCGGTAACCTTCTGGTCACAAGACCAGATCAGACCACAGCTGCCCCATGACAAATGATGTATATCCATGAATAACAAAGCGCCAATGTGGGGTTCAAACCCACAACCCTGAGATTAAGAGTCTGATGCTCCACCAACTGAGCTAGCTGAGTTTGATGTTGTATTTGTACAAAAACGACAGGGCCAATTTGGTGATTATTGAGTGTAGTTGCCCCAAGTATTGAAAGTGTCAAAACATTTAAAACATTCAAACTCAAATTTGTTTCATTTGTTAACATCACTTGCCTCACAGCTCTAGTTGTAAAGTAAAGAAGTGAAAAATTCACTCTAAACACGTCTTAGCTGATTTGTGTATTTTTTTATTTAGTCAGTGAACCATTCCTTGATAGGGTGGAGTACATATGCACATGTATTATATACATAAATTGATTGGTTTTAGTAAGGAATTGAGTTGTGTTATATTGGTGTGGTGAATAATTTGCTGTAGATCATTTAATGTAGCACATCAAGCCCATACTGCCTGGAAAATGGGTCAGCTATCTTTGTTTTTTGCTTCCTGGCTTGTTGACATAGCTCTGCAGTGATTCAGCATTAGAGTGGAAATCAACATTTTAAAAAAGTCTGCATAATTAGTCAAGATAAACAAAGTCATAGAGATGCACCAGAAATCAATATTAGTACTGGGCCGATAATCAACTCTTAAGTTATTTTCTCTTGAACATAGGATTTCACATCAAACTATTAAGAGGCATTCTGTTCACATTGCCAGGCTAAAGTGACTCAAATCATAATTTTTGCATTCATGTGATCTGATTTTTTCAGGACAGTGTAGACACTTCAAATTTGGATTCAGATTCAACTTTTGTCAATGTGATTGCACACAACGCATTTGTGATTGACCTCCGCATTTAACCCATCCGGTGCAGTGAAATATACACACTCGTGAACAGACTAGGCTGTGAGAACATGTCCCCGAAGCGGTGGGCAGCCTTATCCACGGTGACTGGGGAGCAGTTGGGGGTTATGTACCTTGCTTAAGGGCACTACAGTCATGACCTGCCCAGGGATCAAACCGGCGACCTTCAGGTCACAAGACCAGATCCCTAACCACCAGGCCAAATCAGAGTTCAGTCATTTTCATATGTGGTCCTAGATTGGATACATTGGCATTTTATGGGCCTGTGACATTTTATGGGCCTGATCATGTAATGTTGACTAGCAATTTGCTGTTCTCTTGAGCTACTGATGTGTCTGTTTTGCCAGTTTTAGTTGTTTCACAAACATGACGGTTTTTGTTGGTGATGGCGGATGAGATGTGCATAAAAAATCAATGTGCACATATGCTGGCTTGTCCAGGGACAGATTCATTCACATTGCAGACACATGCAGGTCACTTACATTTATGAATGTGAACTGTGAAGCGCTTTTAGGCTTCACCAAAGTTCAGTTTTCTCTGACCAGTGCAGGTACAATTAGTGTCATGACAGAAATTGGGACATGAAACGTTTAGTACTATTATGAGAATATTCTTATGCCTATCAGAGAAACAGCCTTGTGTTTAAACATGTCTGCCTTCATCTTGTTTGGGTTAAAAAGTAGTACTGAACTTTCTTTATATGTTATTTAGTTTTCTTTTACTGTTTTTCCACAATACACAATCAGATACCTTTTAAGTTTTTTTTTGTTCTTATTAGATGTGAAGAGGCATCAAATATTATAGAAAATAAGGCTCTGTCATTCTAGAAAACCTAGTTCTACTGAAACATATATATTTTTTTATTATGTCCACCTACGTAATAGTGGGAATAACCACCTTTAAGTCAAAATGTTCATTCAGTGGTGATCCTTGACACCTTTTTGTTGCTCCTGGGTTCATTATAGAGATTAACTG
Source organism: Crenuchus spilurus (assembly GCA_036984385.1). NCBI lineage: Eukaryota > Metazoa > Chordata > Actinopteri > Characiformes > Crenuchidae > Crenuchus > Crenuchus spilurus. The sequence continues at coordinate 100,330 of BRDA01001694.1, forward strand.
GATCACTGGTACACATCAATTGCTCTGTATCACTCATCAGAGCTGTTGTTCCCCTCTGGCATCAGTGGCCTATAGGGTAACACTGTTATGCCCTTGGGAGGCACTCCCAAGAACATCCCATGAGGTTAGCAGTTTCTGAGATGCTACCACCCTTCACTCGATACCCTATTATCATGCCTTTTTGGACATAAATCAAAATGCATTTTTATTTCCATAATGATTGTTTTGCACTCTGCTAAAACTGATTGGTGTGCTTGCATATTTATACATATAGCAAACCCTGTAATGCGGCATTTGTGACATCTCAGTCCAAGTTAATTCCGAAACAGGGCTGGTCATAATATTCTGACATGACTTCATTTAGTTTTTTTCCAAATCTAGTTTTTGATAGATTGGGACAGATTTCCAAAAATTCCAACAATATCACATTTCCAAAAATACTATCAAGAACATAATGCTGTACCATTTAGAATGCTTTAAATTGTTGTCAGACTGGTTTTGTCAGTACAGAAAGCTAACCATACTCAGAAGGACAAATCTTTTGGGAATGATTGAATGCTTTTGTGAACAGATAAATGAACAGAGGGCACACTTTTCATCCATTGCATGTCAAACCACCAGTGTAACAAGTACTAAAGATTGCACTTCTGACTGGAAGAGAACAATTTGTTATTGGTAGTTTGGCTAACAGTTAGCATACAGTTTATATTCTACCAAATTAAAGAGCTACTGAAAAAAGTTCAAATACTTATGCTCAATTCTGATAAAGCGATGTTCAGGAATTAAGTGTTGAAGAAAAAATTTAAACTGCTCTGAAATGTTTGTAGCATGCTAGCTGCTATTGCTAGATTAGCTTCACAGATGCATATGCTACATTTTCACTTTTATTCAGATCAACTTGTGCTACCTTGTCAGATGTATACAGCAAAAAACACTCATGTTTCAGAGAGCAAGAGTGAAATAAAGTCTAAATTGAACCTATAATGTTATGTTTGGAGCTCCAGCCTGTTAGCTAAGCTCAGGCTGACTTAGCAAGCAGTGCCAAACAGCCCATTAAACATAGGTTCATCTAACTGAGGTTGAAATTATTGAAGTGACTGAAAGTGTAAAGTTGAATAATTGTGGTGGTATCACAGGTGAGTTAAAGTTATCCAGAATTGAACAGGTTTAGCCTTTCACCATACATGTTACAGATGCAGCAGCAGATGGATAAAAGAAACCAGAACCTTTACGAGAGCAGAACAGGCCGACACAGCCCTTGGAACCATTTGGCTCGATGGTGGAGAAGAGGCTCATGAGTAAAGTGATTTTATTAAAAGTTTCAGCGCAATGAATCCAGTTAAACAGGACTTCTTAAGCTGTCTTTATAATGACCTGAGCATGTGGTCAGTGTCCTTTAAGTACTGACCATGTATACTCTGATAACCATACTGTGACGTAATTTACCACAATAATGATAAAATACTGTCATTCTGCCTGAGCCTCATTATAACTCTATTTCAGAATGTTAGTAAAGCTGTGTGCTCTCAGGCGTTCTGTAGTTTATGGCAGCAAAGCATTCTTGGTTCTCAAGTTAATTGCATTAAACCTTCTTAATCTGTGTGTGTGTGTGTGTTTGAGTGGTGAGCGGATGGAAGAGGCCTTTGTGTCTGATTGGCCCACTCAGCCAGCCGGCTGTCTGGCAGAGAGAGTGAGGGAACAGGCAGCATGTGTTACAGCTGAATACATGGGTGATCAATTGAGAGAGGTGCCAGAGAGAGAGAGAGAGAGATAGAAATGAATAGAGTGAGACTGAGAGTAAGATTTCAGAAAGAGAACTATGTGCAAGAGAAAGAGCAAATAATAAAAATGAGGGAAAGAGAGAGGAGAGAGAACATAAAGTTAAGTGTAGAAGATAAATATACACAACACATTAGCACATAACTGTTTTATGACAAATCACTGGAGGTAGAAACGTAACAGTAAACAAGATAGAGGATTATTGGCCTAACTGTACAGAATGTTGAGTTCCCTGTGGTGGAACTCTGTTATTGTGTGTGCAATGTAAAGGTCAGATGTGCATTCATGTGACTGGATTTAGCTGTGTGCTCAGTGGAGGTTTTTTTCGTTATCTCTTATCCTACAAAATTGTTCTTATGCACTCACATTCATCTAGTCTGAAGTGGACATAATAATAATAATAATAATAATAATAATAAAATACAAATCAGATAAGTCTATAGGAGCACTTATATTTATCTGAGTGTTCATTTGGAGACATTTTTATTTGTGTGTGTTTTACTGTAGAACATTCATTTATCTGAGCTGAGCTAATCTGTGTAGAATATAACAATCTGTAGAATAGACATTTTAAGCACAGTTCACTGAAATTCAAAAGGAATATTGTCCTCTATAGTCTTATTAAACGTTATTGTTCACTTGTAATTCATTAACTTGATGTGGTTTTTTACTGTAATATGAATTTGGGAGTTTAAAAGGAGTGTGTGAAATTGTTCTTGTGTTTTGATATTTCTGTCTGAGCATTGTGTTCATCCTGTTCAGACTTGTTCTTGTTGTGTAATGAGCTGGAGGTGCAGAGAGCTCCTCTGAGGAATGTATCTCATTCCAACACAAGTGATGTCAGCCATATTAAACCCATGAGCTTTGGGGGCTGCAATTCAAGGTCAGTCCACCAGGGGAGTACATGGACATAATCCCGAAAAATCATTAAAAACTAATTAAAGTTATGAAAATATTTTGTTTTTAGAAGGTGAATAATTATTCTAGATTCTCTGTAATTTTGTGAGGATGTTTTGCGACGAAACTAATCAACCATGTGCACTTTTAGCATTGGGACACATCTACTGTATTCAGTCAGCTACAAAAAATTTTTGGATGATACTTTTCATCAGTATTATATGAATCATTATTATATTATACTGGAATGAACGTTTTTGGCCGAAACCAAACAAAACGAGACATTTGGTTGAATACCGAACACTAATTTTCATGTATATAAATCACGATAAAATTTGTAACTGAGCTATTTCTCAAAATAAGCCTTATAGTTAATCAGGAAGTAATGTCTGTATTTTAATAAGTTGACATCATTTGGTTTAATAACATGAGTTTGCTTATTCTTTTATATTTGTATATAAAACAAGTGTTCCAAAAATTACATGACAATATATGTCTTATGGACAATATATATTATACATTATACATTAATTAATTAACACATGATAAATCATATGAATATGAAGATGCATGTATGCTACATTATTACTAATATGAAATTTAGTAAAACATGAAAGAAAATCGTGAAAATGGCTAAAATGAATGATGTATGCCACATGGATGTTTTCTGTTTAATCTGAGTGTCCTTGGCTACAGATTGAAACACTCAACATTTATTTTGGTAATTGTGGGATGGTCCCTAACTCTGCAGCAAATGCAAAGCTATTATGGATTCATCACAACAAGTTGTGATTGTAGTTTGTTGTCCATTTTCATTTCATCACCAAATTGTAGCTGTGCTGCTGAATCTGTTGTTTCTTAACTGATGAGGAAAAGTGGAATTCTGAATGTTAAACAAAGGTCCAATATTATACTAACTGTACTGCAGTAAATTTATAGTCAGATTCACGTCTACAGACAAGAAATAGACAAAGGTAAATGTTATTTAAAACGTCATTATTTGGTATAAATATTTTGGTCTTTTCCTATATTCAGCCAAACACTGAAACTATTTATTTATTTATTTTTGCTTTTAATTTTTGAATAATTTTGATTGCCAAATATTCATGCAAGGGCGGCACGGTGGCTTAGTGGTTAGCACGTTCGCCTCTCAGCGCTGGGGTCTAGGGTTCAAGTCCCCATCTGAGCGGAGTTTCCATGTTCTCCCTGTGTCTGCGTGGGTTTCCTCCGGGGACTCCGGTTTCCTCCCACAGTCCAAAAACATGGGGATCAGGTGAATTGGGTAATCTAAATTGTCCGTAGGTACGTACGTACGTACGTATGTGTGTGTATGTGTGTGTGTCTGTGTGTCACCCAGCGATGGATTGGTGCCCTGTCCTGGGCTTAGTTGATTAATGTAATGCCCTGCCCTGCGCCCGGTGAGGGGGTAGGGGACTAACCGCGACCCTGATAAGGAATAAGCGGGTGTGATAATGAATGAATGAATGAATATTCATGCATTCATAATCAATATATTTGAAAACTGAGCCATTTCATTTATGTGAAGTAAATGCATGGAAACTAAACAGCTGATTTCACGATGTCAGAGAAGCCAGTGTATTTGTACATCTGTGCACCCTGTAGGGATTTAGCACCACCCCTTTCAACTGAAGTGTTTTTGCCTGGACACGATGACATGATGCATGGCAGCTAACCAGAACAGAGTTCATTTACTGATATAGGGGAAGCCGTGGCCTGGTGTAGAGGGATCTGGTCTTGTGAGTGGAAGGTCGCTGGTTTGATTCCCAGGTGAGCCATGACTGAAGTGGCCTTGAGCAATGCACCTAACCCCCAACTGCTCCCTGGGTGCTATGGATAGGGCTGCCCACCGCTTCGGGCACATGTTCACAACCTAGTGTGTTCACTAGTGTATGTGTTTCACTGCACAGATGGGTTAAATCACATAGGCAAAATGTTTAATCTAGAAAAATCTAATGGATAAAGAGGTTGAAAAATGATTATTAAACTTAGGATATGGGCCCTTTAAATTATTTAAAGAGTAATATATATATATAGGTCACTATATATTATAGGTCACTATACATATGTATAGGTCACTATACATATAGGTCAATATATATTATATATATATATAAACAAACATCTGGAGTGACCTTCCTGTACCTCATTTCTGTGAGCATAGGGATTAATATCCAGTAACTACATGAACTAGGATTAAAACTAGATTAGTCATTCTTCTATTGAGGTTAGAAGTGAGGCCGGATGAGTGGAAATCTGGAAACACCTCTGGGTTTAAGGATTTTATGAGGTTTAAAATAATACTACATAAAGAAAAAGACTGCTGTGTTGTTTATAGGTATGCATAGCTGCAAACAATTCGGAGGACCTAGCTTATGTTCACTGGAGCATCTACAATGGGTACATAACCTTCTGCTATTGCGCCAAAGTCCAGTTATCTGCTTCTGTTTTCCTTCAAGTGGCTGGCTGGGCATGTGTGGCCATTTACTTGGTGAACTCATGACACCAGAATGTAATATGTGAAGAGGAGAAGTCAGTAGAGAAGGTAGAATACTGTGGGCAATGTTTTGCTGGGAAACCTTGGGTCCTGGCATTCAGGTGGATGTTACTTTGACATGTACCACCTACCTCAACGTTGTTGCAGATCAGGAATTTCCCTGATGGTAGTGGCCTCTTTTAACAGAATAATACACCCTGCCACACTGCGCTCATTGTTCAGGAACTGTTTGCTCTGGCCTCCAGATTATCGAGATCTCAATCCGAACTTGCTTGATTGAACAAGTGGATTGAAAGTTAATGTTGAGCTCTGTGATCATTTGATAAATGTAATAAAAAATTGGTGAGATATTATGAATTGAATGTCCAGCTCGTTTAGAGTTCAGAAAGGTCATTGCTCTAAAGGGTTACTTTGGCACTGGGAAACTCTTGGGCTGAGAAGAGTTTCACTTCTCTGTGAACTTTAAACGCCACTGGAAGACTCACTCGGTCACATTTGTTCAGTGGATTTATTTGACAAGTATGTTAAATGCATTTAAGTCTGTGTTCATATTCTCACAGTGATTCAGTTCAGTTGTGATCCTTCTGGAATCGATTTGTTACATAATTTGTAACAACAAATTTCACTTTGATTTGGTTCAGTTATGAGTTATTTGGTACATTTGACACCACATGTAAACAGAAAAAAAACAATTGTAGCATCTATATTTTGACTGCATTGGATTTTAGAGGCACTTTTAAAGTATTAGTTTTACTCCTTTGCACTTTTATTTTGACTTTAGTGAGTCAATGTAAAGGCGCGTCAATATTGTTACGACACATGAATAATTTCTGTTGCAGTTTAACTGTCAGCACAGTGTTGAAATCTGGATTATTACCAAAGTTCACCATTTTCTGATTATTTATTCACTTTAAGTGCTTCAGTTGAGGGGGAATGTACCTTGGAACACTTGGAACACTTAAATTTTGGCACTGTAGATTTGCTGTTATTGAGCAGTCATCAAGCTAATGAGGAAAAAGATTATAATATAACATATATTATAATAATATAACAAACTATTTTTTTAGTTTGGCAAAAATCTGTAATTTCCACCTTTATCCTAAATGTAGTTGATCAGCATTTGTGCATTTGCCCTGTTTAGATTGTGCCTTTACTTTTACGCTGGCACTATGTACACACCATGTTTAGCTAACAAGCAGTAGAAGAATGACAACTTTAATTAGCATGGTGCTAACTGCAAAAAATCATCACATGCTTGCCTCAAACTGTGTTGAGTTGTTCAGTAGTATCTAAGAAATTTAATTATGTGGTTTCTGATACTGTATAATGTACTATTATTAACATGTGGTAAATTCTGCTAGCATAAAATGGTAGCATGACTGAAATGTTAGCACAGAAAACATGATGCAAATCTTTGTAAACAAAGAGCTTCAATACACTTCCAGGTGGCAAACGGACTAACTATTCTAACTAAGCTTGACACACTTGGAGTTGAAGAACATTTTAGAAAATGCTCAAAAATTGCAAAATGTGAGTCTGTAAAGCCATATGGTAACCCTG
>BRDA01001695.1:0-14965 GCA_036984385.1 Crenuchus spilurus
ACTTATATATGTTTTTTTCTTCTTTATTATGCATTTTATGGCTGGTGCGACTTATACTCAGGAGCGACTTATAGTCCGGAAAATACGGTACTAAACCTCAACAAATACTAAATGAGAAACCAAATACTATATCATCCTTTACTGCTAATACATGACACTAAAGTCTATATCATCTTATACAGCTCATACAAAAGATAACATACACTATAGCAACATTTAATACTAATACAAGATACAAGAGTCCTTTAAACCTCTTTTAAAATGAAGAATTAACAAAATTTGTCAATAACACTTATATAACTCTTAAGTACGATTTTATTGTACAAACAAAACTAAACATACCCAGCAATCTCAAAGGGTTTCAAATACATATAGCTTGAATATATATTTTTTGATATTTGTGAGAGGAGCTTAAATAAGCAGACACATTTTTCAGAGTGAGTCAGACAGCTGCACATTTTTTTCCGCCAAATGACACGATCTGTCAGTCATATAATAATGACATGGTAACTCAGGAAATTCCAGTGGTGAATTACTGGCCATGAAATGTGAAAACAAAGAGAACTGCACCTGAACAAAGAGCTCTCACCTCACACACATTTCATAAATATTCAATCTAGGACCCACTGAGTGAGTGAAACACACATCAACTCATATTTGGTAAGCTTTAGAAATAAAACCACATACAATTTCTAAAACCAATGTGTAGCCAACACCTCTGTTTATTCATTTCTGAGCTCAAAAGTTTTGACTAGAAATGTTTAGTGTTTTTTCACAATATATCAGCACTTCTGAAAATAGGTTTTTTGGAAAGTCTAAGTTTAGAGCAGATTTAATTAAAATATAGATTTATGACTCTCTTACTGTTTTGACACTGTTGTTGCTGAGTTTGTGCTGAACAAAAGCCTGTGTAACACTATGGAAACAAAAAATAATTTTAGAGTGGGGTAATTTGTAAAAATTAAAGGCATGTCAGACTACATCAGACTAAAATACCCTTAGACTCCAAAGGGTTAATGATAACATACAATAGTGGATTGTATACCAGCCATTAAAGCTAATATACAATATAAGGACTGTATTCCCCATTTTAGTCTTAATTAATAATACCACATTCTACATGCAACCACTCTTCATTGTCCTAGCAAATTATATGCCTTGACCCTTTATTGGGTCTAAACTCAATGCACAAAACAGAAAACTCTGCTTACATATACTGTATTGTTAATAGAAAATATCAAGAAATTATGCTGATATGAAACACTAATCAGAATAAGATATATTTGTTATTATGCTAATAAGAAATACTATGCCCTGTCTTAATGCTAATACAAATAAGCATTTCTTACAAAGTTGTCAATCTAAGCTAAGAAATTGCATACTCTTTGGCCCCTTGCTGTCACAGGGCAACCCTGTGGGCCTTGTCGTGTGTCCAGAGCACTAAGATAGATAGACAGAAGGCTGATTAAAGCCACATTAACATACAACAAGACATAAATACATCATAGTCACACTTACTTAATGTTGTCCAGACAGCCCGAGTCAGGCTTCAGTATGGCCGTGTGGTGGAACATCTTGTAGAGTGCGATGCCCAGGAAGATGACATTCAGCTGGGAGAAAACACATTAGGTCATGATAATCACCATTATATCACAAAGCAGTATCATTTCACATATTTTAATTATGCATTATTAATACAGGGGATTTTAAGAGATCCGAGAGCTCAAAAAATAACTACATGCACTTCGACTTTTTTATTATTGTGAATATTTCCTTTTTATATTTGTATTTTTATGTGTATATCCTAGTCCTTTAAAGACATGTACTATTAAAAAGCACTTATACAAATAAAACATTGCTCACAAAAATCATTAAAGGAAATTATTGGATATGTGCACTAATTAACTGTGCTAATTAATGGCTGTTTACCATGATGATGAGGGTGGCAGGCCCAATAAAACTCCAGATGAAGTACGTGTCCAAACGTAACCAGCACCTACAGAAGGGAAAAGAGGAATTACACTCAACCTGGCAATCCCATCAACAACCCTTAACCCAACTCCCACCCTCCTCTGTCTGAAGGAGGTCAGATCAGTAATAGCATGTGGCTGGACAGTTCCTCTCTTGCCACGTGAGCTCCCACACAAGGCTGATACATGAGCACTCATTAAATTATTCAGCCGCTAATTTCCGCTGCATTAGAGCCGCCATAACTCCCACCAAATCCTCCTCCAGCTCCCACACACACTGCCCCGACACATGGCTCACCACCCATCAATTCACAATTAGATAATTGCAGCTTCATGCAATTCGACATAGTTATACCCACAATTCTACACACAGCTAACTGGCCGCAGTTCAGCAGAATTAATTAGCTTCAATTTAACATTATGCAGCTTTACTGCACAGCTCCACAGAGTTAACTGGCTGTAATTCAACACAAGTCCATGCAGAGTTAACTAGCAATGCTTTGGGTCAGTTTCCCTGTGCCTAGACCTGGACCATGTTTTCCTTTCAATGGAAAATCTCCCAGGAGAATGATGTATTATCCATGACTAGCCTAAATCCCTGTTTGCAGCCCTTAATCATTAAAGCAAATTAATCCAGTGCAGTTCAACTCAATTTGCTAGCTAGCTAATCCATTATTTGTCTCTGTTCATCTTCGGTACAGATTAGCTTGACAAGACTGATGTAGCTCATGTCAGTACATGTTAATGATGGCATAGATGGCATGTAAAATGAGGAAAAAGTTGTTGCAAAATCAAATGACCAATGTTTTTCAACTTCGTGGGTCATTATATCCAATCTAATGAGCTGATGCGTTGTTGCTAGTGGGATGCTGACCAGTATTTAAAATTTCCTGCATTGTAGATTAACACTAAAGTCAGTCAAACTATGAAGAAATACATATGAAATTATTTAGTGAACAAAAAAGTGTTAAACAAACCAGAATATGTTTTATATTTACTCTTGCTTAGATGACAGCATTTTTGGCATTTTCTCAGTCAGCTTATGAGGTAGTCACCTGGAATGGCTTTCAGTTAACAGCTGTGCCTTGTCAAGAGTTCATGATATGCATTTCTTGCCCTCTTAATGTGTTTGAGACCATGAGTTGTGTATTTTGGTTGGTTTAATACTTTTAAGGTTACTACATGATTCCTATGTGTTTCTTCATAGTCTGGATGACTTCAGTATTAATTTACAATGTAGGAAAGAAATAAAAACATTGAATGAGAAGGTGTCCAAACTGGTACTGCATATACAGACCCTAAATATGACAATGTTTGTAATCATAAAGATCATTCACTGTCTGTACAATGTTATTATCCACATTCTCTATACAGAAAGCTTTATTTTAAGTTTAGTCAAAAGCCACTCAAGCTGGTCCCTGAGATCAAGTACAGTAGAAGCTAGCAAACAAACTAACCTAGTGCAAATGTAATTAGCTACAATCTACCAAAGATAGCTTAACTAATTAGCTAAAGTAATGTATCTGAATACCATTTTTAACAACAATATTTATTCTCAAAGCATCCATTCTAATGCGTTCTCAGAGCATGAATTAACATTTTGATCTACCAGACGCAAAATGTCTGCTGCACACATGGCTGTGGATACAATCAGGATCCCATAAAGTCCCTGTAGCTAGGGAGCCCTCCTGTCTGTTGATAGCTTTAAGCCAACAATGATGTCTTTTTGGCTACGTTTTGCATGTTGGAATCCTGTAAAACCTTAAATCAGGGTTTATAATCTTATTTGTCATGCAACCCATCACACAACAGCTTTCTGGTATATTTGCAATGTTGGCATAAAACCAATGGTTAGACGTCCGCAATGCAAATCAACGGAAAGTGCCAAGTTGTTTTCACAGCGTGGGCATGGCCTAAACATGCTCTGTCTCTATATGTGTGTCTCAGAGGTAAAAAAAAATGCCTATATAAAATGATTTTGCAGACAGTGATGCAATGTCCTCAGTTTAACAAATAGGAAGGTGTGACACATTGAACTGGTAGAGCAAAACAATGGTGTGCCAACATAACATACAGTGGTACCTTGGGATACAAGCAGACCAACATAAGATACGAGTGGCTGCTGCTAATTGGTGCATTGGTGCAAAGGTCCAGTATGGGCAGCACAACACCCAAATCTCATTCTTTCTTACGTGTTACCCTCAGAATCAAGTCCAGTCTTGTGCGCTGTACTCCTTCTTACATACTTTTTGAAAAAAAAAAATCGATAGTCAAAATGTTTTAAACTCTTAAATCTAGATCATTTTAATAACATACATACAGTAATTATGTTAAATACTGTTAATAATGTTAAATACCCATGATTCGCGTATGCGCGCGCCTGCCCTGAACATAGATATGGAGACTTGTTCTGCTTCTGAGTGAAAACTGTTTTGTACTGAACAGTAAAAAACGAACCATGGCATCCCATTCTTCAGCCAGTTGCTGAATTTCTTGGCAGCAATCAGATGCTGAAGTGAAATGAAAAAAGAGAGATTTTACTGTACAGCACACATTGAATTCCCCACAAATTTAAAACGCTATAGCGAAAATTCCCCAAAAATTATTTTATATTAATATTTATTGAAATCTGAAATTGAAATATTTTGTTATGCAGTGGTAAAGTGTATATATGTGTGTTTCTTAATTCAAAACATGTTTTTTTGTTCATAATTTAGGATGGTTTGGGGATGTTTCACAGGGCTGGATTCTATTAAATCTATTTCAGTTATTTTAAATGGGAGAAATTTGTTTGATATACGAGTTGACTGACTTACGAGCTGTGTTACAGAACAAATTAAACTCGTATCTCAAGGTACCACTGTATAAATATTTGATATGTGATTTTTCTTCTGTACATGTGATGTGAAGAATGGTGTCATGATGTGCAGTTTCCCCACTGGACTGGTCATACAAATAAAACTGAGTAGCCACCACATCCTCCTGATTTAACCGCTTTGGATTTGTATACATGGGGTCATGCCAATGCACTTGTTTACTCTGTGAAGATACAGAATTTTGTTCATCTTAAAAATGGTTGATGGTCCTGCAAGCATTCAGCCAGATGTTTTGGTTAACGTTTCATCAGGATGAGTAGCCTTAACACTAAAACACGGTGGAGAGCATATCAAACACATTCACTAGCCCATTTAGTCAATGTTCTGGTTTCATAAAATCATAGCACCACCCTTCACATTGACTACACTGAAGAAAAATTACTTTTAACATGAAGATAAACAAAGCTATGTTGACACCACTGTTTTTCAGTTGAAATCCTCTAGCAGTTTGATGTGTCACACACCTACATTCCCATTTGTAAAACCAAAGCTGAATCCAAAATCACAGCATTCTAGATGGTTTCCAGCTATTTACACTGCTTGTGTCTAAAATTTGATCACCGTCTGCCAAACCGTTTTCATTTTATATGGGTGTTTCCTTACTTTTGAGACATGCTGTAGATTCACTATGAATAAATGGTGGTAAACAGAGCATGTCTAGGTGTTGCTGTAAATGATGTTATTATGGTTCAGTGTATTATAACATGCATCATACTATAATAAACTGTAATGCTTGTCCTAATGTATTTGTGGGTGGAGCACAGTTCAGTGAATTCTACTCAGATTCCAAGCTGTTCTACAAAACAATCAGCTTCAAAACTCAACTCAGAACTGCAACGCAACATTCAATTCAAATGAATGGACAGCTCTCTCTACTCTACTAGTTGAGCTCCAAAATTTGGAATATAACAGAAGTTCATTTGTGTTCAGAATTTAATTCAAAATATTTTATATTCATTTCATGTAAAGTTCAAATTTCATGAACTATAAGCCAAATAGTTCAACATTAAAACTTATCAACAAATGTGTAATAAATATAAAACGTGACTTTACTTTTTAAATTCAATTAGGAACAACAACACACTTCTGTCAGTATCCATGAGGGTAGGAGGAGACAAAAACAGACTAGGCTGTATTCCAAAGACAAACTGTGGCTGTTGTAACTCGACAACAAACATGACATAGTGACAAACAGTGACTTACAAAGACTATGAAAACACAAGGGAGCCAAATAGCAACGTATGATTAACATGTAATGAGACGTACAATCACGTGACGTAACAGGGGGTGGAGACATGATGTGAATGTAAACACAACAGCAAGTGCAAGATGGAGACTTACATCTTGGAGACAAAATGGCACATGGGGAAATGTAAACAAATGAGGCACCTGGACAGAGGCGGGGCCAAGGACGTAGTTATAACTTTTATGTCAAAAATTAATAAAAAATGATAATAAAAAATGATCTTTTGATGTGGCACTGTACTTCCATCTAAATAATTTGAGAAATACATAATTGAAATTCTTACAGCAGTACAAAAAGTACACTGGAACTGAACTCCATTCTAAAATTAATCTGCAGCCATGAGTTGAGCAGATGAATACAGTTGACTGCATTTTTATTTGAGGCAATTAAGCAGAACTCTTTACAGCTGAGCAGGCTGAACCGCAGTCACATAAAGGAATGCCCCATGCAGAGGAAACATGACATTACTATAAAAATACAACACAGAGGAACAGAGTGTTTCTTCTTCTCTTTGGCCGAGATGTGAATCATTCACAAGAGCAGTTATGAAGAAACAGAATGGAAGTGTTGCTGAAGATCAAACACACATGCAGACCCCCCCCTCCTCCCCCACCGCTTCATTGCTGGCTGCAATATGTCTTCAAAGCCTGGCTAAGCAGTTATTATGAGGTTTGTTGCTGAATGCAGTGCTGTTTCTCTTTCTTTACCGCTGTCTTCAGATCAGAGGCAGAATATTTAATGGACTGTCAGCAATGATGTGTGTGTGTGTGTGTGTGTGTCTGTGTGTGTCTGTGTGTGTGTGTGTGTGTGTGTGTGGTTCCGTGGTCCCTTGACTACACGCTGTGACAGAGTTTATGCTTCTGTGCTGCTATTTCTGTCTCTGTCTGAATGTGTTTTCCTCTGTGTATGAGTGTGTGTGTGTACTTGTTCTTATATCTTTGTGAAAAGCCCATGTCCTCTGATAGAAAAGTGAAAAATCAAATTTTTACTATCAGTATAGTAGAATAGCTATATTCTAGCTAGAGAGTAAAGGAAAAGGACAAGACATTTGCTTACTGAATGCTCTTTTACTGCTCTTTTAGTATAAAGGAAAGTGCAGTGCCAAACGCTCACTGCCTTACAACATGAAAGCACGACCAGACTAACTAAATGGACTAAAACACACATTGACGGTAACTTAACTAAAATACACATTGACGGTAACTTAACTAAAACACACTAAAAATAACCCATAGAGACTAGACTACAACTAACAATCATTACACAAACAACAATCCCCTATTAAAGACCCCAAATAACTACAAAAGAGACCCCGTAAACACACAAGAGAACTTTATGCAAATTACCGTGCGACGTGAGACATCTCATTGGCCGACACCCCCAAGAGCCGCCACAATATATATATGTTCTAACATTTAAGCTGATATCAGTTCATTTTTTCTCCTATAAAGTTTAAAGGACTGCTCCTTAAACAACACCAACAATAATGACATTTTCGCTTTGAATAGTGTTAATATTAAATTTAGAATTAACAGGGTTATTGCTAGTTTAGTTATAGTGTAGTGTAGTTAGTACAGTTTAGCTTTAGTTTCAGGTCTCTGAGGTTCAGGATATATTTAACTTACTATGTTAATAGATAAAGTTAGGTTTAGTTTTAGATTAAAAAGATTAATATTATTATAGTTATAGTTAAGATTAGGTGAGATTTAGATTAATGTAGTTAAATATAAGATGAAGTTTAATATAGGGTTAAAATTAGTATATTTGAGGAAAAGTTTAGTTTTACTGAGGTTAATGTTAAGGTTACAGTTAAAATTAGCATATGACAGTTTTGCTTAAGGATATGTTAGATTAAGGAAAATATTTGGTTCAGGTTAGGTTAAGGGTAATGCATTTGTAGTTTATTTTTGTTTAATTATAACAGGTAATTTTAGGTGACTGGTTATGGTTAAAGTTAGGTTTATGATAGGGTTAGAGTTAGTATAGCTACTGTATAGTGTATAGTATACTGTATAGTGAAGGTTAGATTTGTAGGTTACTGTAGTTTTGGATAAGGATAGGTTTAGGTTAGAGTTGTGGTTAGTAGGGTTAGGGTTAGTATAGTTAGGTTATATTTAGTTGTAGGTAACTGCAGCTATGGATAAGATTAAGTTTAGGTTAGGGGTCAGGATAGTATGGTTAAGGTTAGATGTAGTTCTAGCATTGTTTTCTATAGTAATACACAATACAATGGTGGTCCTCCCTAAAAGTTAAACATAAACAGTGTGTCTCTGTGTAGGCTAATAATGAAGTTGGCTGTTTGTTCACTGCCTCCCTGTGGTTCTGTTATACTTGGACTGTTGCTAATGAGCTCTCTCTTGCCTAGAGCAATACACAGAGACAGGTGTTGGTGGTTTTGTACTATAGAAAAAGGCTTCACCTTTGGTTCTTTACCAAAATGTGATTAAACGCATGCACACACACACACACACACACACGCACACACACACACACACACACACACACACACTAAAGGAAAGTCTCTGTATATCACAAACACTGGAACACTGAAGACCAGGGCTTGGCACATCATAAATCTCCCTATATCATGATAACTGTTGGAACATGAAAGATAAAGATCTCCGCTGAAAGAAAACGGAAACCCTGAAAGTCTGACAGTATATACGAAAGTGGAGATGGTCAGCACAGTTTCTGCTCTGTTTCTTGCAGAGAAGCAATAGAGAGACATCATTCAAGTCTTTAATTCAACACAAATCAAAAATATAAACCCAATCTGAGCCAAGTACAATTTCTGAATCATATATATATATATATATATATATATATATATATATATATATATATATATATATATATATATATATATAACCTTAAAATCAATGCAGAAACACTATACAAAGTAACTTCAGAACTTGTGCTGCCAGGTACATTTTATCCAACAAGGTACAAAACAAAGACATTGTCAGGAGTGTGACTCAATCCCTCATAGCTTCAACATCAGCTCCAAATGTTTTTGAGAGTAAAAGTAAAAACTTTTGGCACCCCCACACCCAGCATAGATAACTGGACAGGCCAGCAATGTCTTTATAACCTAGCAGAGCCCTGAGAGTGTACCCTGTATGAATGTTCCTTGATAAAAGAGTGGTAACACTTTATAATAACTTTCATTAATAAGCCATTAACTAATGATTAATAACTGAACAAATCATTAGTTCATGAGAATTTGAATATGAACAAATGTTTATAAATGACAGTTCATGTAGTTACTAATGACTGTATTCATTTTTGCAAATGTTAACAAATCATTAGTAAATCATTAGTAAATTATTTGTTAATGAAATGCTCATGAACTAATGATTTGTTCAGTTATAAATCAGTAGTTAATGAGCTATTAATAAAAGTTATTATGAAGTGTTACCAAAAGAGCTAATGGAAATGGTCCAAAGGAACACTTTTCCTTTACTCACACTCTCTCCGTGCCGTAGCTCCTGTAGTCCACTGCAGCAGACACAGCGACAATTAGCGCAGGGATGCCGTATCCAGTCAGGTAAAAGTAACGCTTCCTTGAGTGTTCACTTTCAAACACCTCCACCAGCATGATGTAGAGCTGAACGCCTTCCAGAAACATCCAGGTAAACGCCGCCAGGAAAAAGAAATGCAGCAAGGCCGCGAACACAGCACAGGCGATCTGAAACACACACACACAAGAAGGTTCAGAGGAAGCCATCAGTCCTAATTATTAGTGGCAGTCAATTGGAAGAAGCGTTTTACACACACATGCACAATAAAGCCTGAAGTCTTTGGGCTCAGCGGACATTGATGAATGGCCTACATCCCGCCTCGTATTTGTAATTACATTAAAACAATGAAGTTTCAAACTCATCGATCATACATGACACACTTCCATTAGAATAACATATACAACACATGTCCAGATCAGACTCAAAAGAAGTCCTCCTTGTGGGATTTTTCCATAAATAAGCATTAGTCAAGAATCAAGAAACTCAAGGTGTTCAACACTCAAGTGATTTTTTTTTCACCTGGATCCAGCTCCCATTCTCGCCCATGAATGGAAAAGTGTGTACAATTCCCTATGGAGACAAGCTGAGTTTAAGCTTAAGTATTTAAGCTTAACTCTCAGTATGAAAGATGTCATGACTGTTGAAGTAGGCTGTTTAAGAGTTAAAACATTTCTGAATATGACATTATGCTGGACATGCCCCAACACCTCACCCCGGAGGTATCCAGGAGGCATCCCAACCAAGTGCCCAAACCACCTCAACTGGCTCCTCTCAATGTGGAGAAGCAGTGGCTCTACTTTGAATCTTTCCCGAATGTCCAAACTCTTCACCCTATCTCTAATGGAGAGCCCGGCAATCTACGAAGAAAGCTAATTTGTATTTCATTTGGCAATATCTAATCAACACTTTCTGCATTAGGTGTCTGTCTCCATATCAACTGCTGTGCAATAAAAATGGCTGCCCCACTTATGATTAGCACAAAAGAAGAGCAGCATGCAGTGATCTGTTGCAGATGTATTTGGACTCTAAGAAAGGTGAAACATTAATTACAAGAATCATTACTGGTCACAAGATATGGATTTATCACTATGATAAATATGATCTGAGGGTTAATGCCCAAGTATGGAATGCAACCATCCTCAATCACTGACCAAGAAAAAGTTCATAGTCAACCATCAAAAATCATTTTTGATTCAGCCTCATATTAGCATTACTGTACTTGGTTTCTAATTCTCCACCCAGCTTCATCTCCCTCACATGTAATAATTGACTCCAGCTCTGAAAAGTGATGTTAAATCCTGTTTTAGCATGTTGCTCACTAAAGATTTGCAGCACAAAGCTCTTAGCCTCTCCTGTCATGTTTTATTAACTGTGCTGATAAAGATGAGGTTAGAGTAATGAGGAAGGGTCTTATGAAATAATTGAAAAGAGATCAGTATAAACACAAGACCTACCCTTACAACAACAACAACAATAATAATAATAATAATAATAATAATAATAATAATAATAATAATAATAATAATAATAATAATACTATATTGTCACACATATTGTCATTGCCAGAAGAAAAACTGTTAATTTTGAAGAATTGCTATTGGTCAATTTATAATGCATTTTTCATACAATTTGAAGTCCAACTGTGGCTTTCAAATTATACTATTATAAGAAAATAAATAAATAAATAAATAAATACAAAATTAAATAAATAATTGAGATACAAGGTTTTGTTTTCACAAATACAATGACCATTTTAAGGACAATTTGTTTTAGCAAGAAAAAAAGAAAAATTCCCTGTTGACCGGCAACTGGCCAGGATGGCAGGCCCTTCTCCTCTGGTTCCTGTAAGGCACCTCCTCCGGCTCGACTGGGGCCGGCCCCTTTCCCCTTACTGTACTTGAAGGATATTGCCGCCAGATACCATCTTGGTCTTGTGGAGCTTATGCCACAATTGAGCAGGTGGCCCAAGTAGGACTTACTCAATGATTTTAATGTTATGGCTGTTATTTATATCTGATACATATCTGTGTGACTATGACAGGAAAAGTCATGTTGTCATTAGGGCAGACAAAAGTAAGGTTAAATCTAAATCTGATCTGATCAGACATGTCCAGAGATTCGAATTTGAAGATTTGAATTTAAATCCACATTTGAATCTGGATTAAATCTGATATATTATTCAGACTGCAGGTGAATGTGAAGCATCAAGGATGGAGGATTTGATATGAGCACAATAGAAAGCTTGTAATGTTGACACAGTCCGAGAGAGAGAGAGAGAGAGAGAGAGAGAGAGAGAGAGAGAGAGAGAGACAGGTTGTGTCAGAGAGGTGAAGGCTCCTCTGTGGGGGAGGTGACTACACCTCCAGTGGGGTTTATAATGAAATTTGGCCCCCTGGAGTTTAACCCTGACCTGCACTGTTTAACCCTTCAGTGACCTGTAGAGACCTGCAGAGTTTATTTAAGCAGCAGGAGAACACAGAGACTGATCAATTACTACTGCTGTATAGAAACCTGACACAGGTACCACAGACAATCTCTACAGGGGATAAGAGAAGAAAGAAAAAAAAGGAAAGTGAGCGAGGAGGGATGCAGGAAGAGGGAAGTAATAGAGAGAAGAACAGTGAGATTGAGATGCTTAGACGCTCATCGCTAACTCCATTTTCTCAGGGACTAGAGGTCATTTGATGCAAATAAACTCCATCAACTCTCATATTCTCCACTGAGGTTAATAGCTCTCATGCTACAGTGTTACAGAATGCAACAAGCACATCTTCAGTTCAGGATTCAGAATTGAAGATTCTCACTTAACACTTAGAAAGCTAGGCTTTTTGCTCTACTATACTATATTTTCAGGAAACCGGAGACTGTGAAGGAAACCCACGCAGACACGGGGAGAACATGGAACAATGACACACCCCAGATAGCAAAATTTTTCTGGCCCACATCTGGCCCTCATCCACCATTTAATTTGGGCCACTTGCCACACGGACTGACGGCACTTGGGCGGACTGCTCCCGGTTGCAAGATGTGGGGCATATATATGCCAGATTAGGGCCACATATTACCCAAATGTAGGTAACACTGCCCACATTTGGCCCACATGTTTTAGAACATGTGGGCCAAATAGGTTTTCGTACATTTGGGCCGCTGATGGCTCATATATAGGTGGCACTGCTATATCTCTGCTAGAAGTGGATGACATCTGTTACGGTACATGTGGGTCTAATGTGTATTTTCACATAATGTGTATGAATGTGTATAAGGGCCACATTTGGCTCACATTTAGTTTGCATTGCTGACAGTAGGCCAGAAGTGGCCCACATCGGTATGCTATCTGTGACTCAAGCAAGAGTCCGGTATTCTCAAAACCTGATGAACTATTAAGTTATAGGATTTCTTGTGACCTAATATGCCTTGGAAGATGACAGAGAGGTCATTGCTATACCAGTGATGTATGCCTTCTACACCAAAATCGGCAAAAGAAAAACAATCATATATTTATTCTTAAAAGCTGAATCTGAACAGCAGCTGCATGTCCCGAACCAAATACTGCACACCGGAGGACAGTGAGGAAAGCCACTTAAACACTTAAAATCACATTTCAGTCATGTATGACTGGAACACATGGACTGGAAGTACATTAGAGTAGAAACGACTGGATTCTAGACACAACAATCCACAGGATAATCTATGAACCTTTCACGATTGACGTAAGAAGCAAATCGGCCTAAAAACTGGCTCCATCATCCTGTAGTTTGGGCCAGGCATGAGTAGATACCCTTACCAATGATAAGATGGCATAATGATCTCCTCGTCTACCTACAAACTCCATCGTGGTTGCTTCTCTGCCTAATAATGTGAATTCTGGTGAATGTTCTGGTGTAGACTGGCACATTATTCCAGGTGGATGCTGTACGTCGGTGTAATGTCTCTCCCAAATCTCAAAGAGCTATGAATGTCTAGAACAGTTCTATAAAAGTAATAGTGAGTAAATAAGTAGGACTGGAAGTTTAGAATCTGCCCTTTTAACAGAAGTTCTCAACTCTGTGAGCCACGAGTGAGAAATAATTATCCAAAATGTGTGAAAACTGATTTTCTGTCAAAAAAGCAGCATGGGGTTTTTTTTCAGCTCAGGGAGGGTGAAAAAGGAAAGTGGAGAAGGAAAAAAAACTGCAGGAGGGGTGAGGTGAAGAGAGAGAGAGAGAGAGAAAGAGAGAGTGAGAGAGAGAGAGTGACAGAGTTAGCTGATGGTAATGCGTGTGAATTTTTTATGCAGTGAAAACCGCTGATGTTAAAATCTTGAGTGGTTTCATTTGGAGTTATAAAGAAGAGAACATATTTATCCTCCTAGCAGAGTGAAATCTCTAACACACACACACACACACACACACACACACACACAGAGAAAACCGCAAACTTGGCTACATAAAACTCAACTGTGCTTGCAAATGCAGCCTGAAAGTTAAATAACCAATAAACAAGGCAGAAGCAAACAACAGCAACATCAACAAGCTACTTCTGCAAATGTGATTTGCTAACAGGCAGCCAATACTCAACTGAGCATGAACACACAGCTCGAGCTATGAAGTGTATATTTATTTGTGAATAAGCCACTTTAAGGGAAATTTTGTTGGTGTGCCATCCTCAGTGGTCAGATTCTACCACCCTGCAGAGTTTAGCTCCAACCTTAATCAAACACACCTGACTCAGGTGACTCATCTGGAAAGTCAGATCTTCAAGACCAGACCTGCTCTAGTCTGGATATTTTGGCTGGCATTCCACTCTCAGTCTAGCAGTGACACTGATGTGTAAAAAGAACTCCAGCAACACCACTTTACTAGATACACTTGTACTAGCACCACACACTATGCCACTGCTGTGCCAACCAACCAATTCCTATCTAGACAATGATCAGAAACCAGAGATAATGTGGAGGATAAACGTGCAGTACCCTATGGCTGCTATGCAACATAAACATGAAAGATTGGATACACGGTCATTTGGTTACTTACAGGCTGGTCGGCACGGTTGATGCCAGTGAGGAAGAGTGTTTCGGCGATGAAGAGCGAGACACAGAGGTTCTTGTGGATGGTGTTGCGGTCACTCTGCAGGCCGCGGAAGAAGCAGAAGGTGAAGATGCAGATGAGGAGACACACGAGCGAGAGCAAGATCCCTACCCACGTGATGACGTCCAGCAAGAGGTCATGCACAGGGTCAGCATTCTGTGAGAGAGAAAGAGAGAAAGAGAGAGAGAGAGAGAAAGAGAGAGAGAGACGTGCAAATAGGAGGTGTAATAGAGACCAAAGACTAGTAACAGATCTATCCTTAACCAACCAACCGTGTCGTCACCGT
>BRDA01001695.1:16307-33436 GCA_036984385.1 Crenuchus spilurus
CTCTCTCTCTCTCTCTCTCTCTCTCTCTCTCTCTAACTCTCCCTCTCTCTCCTGCTCTGTCTCTGTCTCTCCCTCTCTGTGCCTTTCTCTCTCTCTTTCTCTCTCTCTCTCTCTCTCTCTCTCTCTCTAACTCTCCCTCTCTCTCCTGCTCTTTCTGTTTCTCTCTCTCTCCCTCTGTGCCTCTCTCTCTCTCTCTCTCTCTCTCTCTCTTTGTCATTTGACCAAGCTCATATCTTTGTTTTCTCCCCCATTTATTCTCTCTCATTTTCTATTCTTTCCATTTTTGTCCTGTCAAATACATTATTGCGAGGAAAAGATAAAAAAGAGAGCGAGAGAGACAAAGAGAGAGAGAGAGAGAGAGAGAGAGAAAGAGAGAGAAAGAGAGAAAGAGAGAGAGAGCTCAAGTAAGACAGCACTTAAGAATATGGAAATTAAGCTTTTAGAATGAATTCACCTGGGAAGGATTCTGTTTGATATCAAGTCCCCCCCCTCACTCAGCAGGCGAGCCATCCTTTTTTATGCACCTGAACACAGTCGCTGCCATCATGCTGGATGCCTGACCTCTAATACAGGCAAAACAACAGCCATCAAACAGCATTTAGTGCACATCGATCTCGAAAATAATGCGGCAAAAACATTTGCAGAGAAACGCCTGCCGCCTCGCTCAGGTCATCTCACGAGGGCATTCCAACACAAAAGACCAAAACAGCGGCAGCGCCAGCCGCACGGTCAATAAACTTCATATTCATGGGCAGCATTAGAGCGGGTGATATACAGCAAGCGGCGTATATGAGACCAATCGATGTCAGCGAAAGGGAAACTGAGGCTTACTTCACTGTGGATTCAGAGCAATAAAGATTCTTTACTCCACAGCACAGCAGTTCACAACACAGGCACCCACATTCTGAACTGCTGTGTTCAGAGCCAAAACAGAACAAAATCCTGGACTTCCCTAATGGACACATTGAGCACTTACACAATAAACAACCTGATAAATTTTCATTATTCAGTAGACGCCAATTACGCCTTGAGCACTGCATGCTTATAAAGCACATGCAAGATCTTTCTTATTAAGGAAACAGTTTTATTAAAGCCATAAAGACATTACAAGAGGGAATCGTCTAAGGATGGATTGGGAGAGTGCATCAGCCATGTTGAGGACATTCCATGTTGTTCTGTAGTACTACCAGCTTTAGAGGGCAGCGGTTTTGTGAATTTACTCTGTTAATCTTCTTAACTCATAGTGATTCAAATCAAATGGGGATTTCTCAGTTTTGGTCAGAGATATTTATTGTGGTACCTGGCAACCCAACACCGATGCAGACGTAAGCATACATAAAATGTCCTGGTGAACATTGTGTCTGTGCTGTGCTCAGGGGGGTTGTTTTACTGGTGGGTAGCGCAGAATGTTTTAATGTCAGCCCCAAATGTTTTTAGAAAGTGAAAGTAAAGTTTGTGAACTGTAACACTGACTAGTTTGGGGGCTAATGCTAGTGTTAATATTTTGCATATTAATCTTATCCCACTATCTGCAATAATACATTAATAACTATGCTCTTCATTTGTGGAAGATCTCAAAAATCAACAAGAAGCAGGGGGGAAGGTTTCCTACCTTGACGTCGACGTGGGCCATAAGCACGGCGAAGTTGGTGAGGTGTGTACAGGAGCAGGTGGTGTGTGTGCGGTTGGTGCCCAGAAGACGGCAGTCCTGCGTGGACCAGAAGCCCATCATGCTGCGTCTGGAGTAACTCCAAAAAGAGCAGTTGGGGTTGAAGTTTTCCTCCGACTGCTGTAGAGGTAAAGAAACAGTTCCATCACCACAGGCACCTATGAGCATGATTGTGAAGCTGTTCCTGTAGATTGTCCATAGTTTTGTTTCTCTAACATGACTTGCACACATAAAGACAGTAAAACTAAAGACAGTAGTTATTAGTCATTAATCAGTTTTAATGTAGGTTTAATTTATTTTGGGATCAAAACAGTGGATGTCAGTGATGCTTCAAACACAATCAGTTCATATCACAGTTAATATAGCAACAGACAACTATGTTTTGCTAAAATCTATTGGAGTAACAGTGTCCTGAGAACAAAATAGTGTTGGTCTCTGCTTTTTGTTTTTATAGCCGTTCCGGCTGCACATACATGTTAGTTCCGCTTCATGGAAGCAATGGCCCCTCTCCCTATTTTTTGTTTTGCCCTCCCGAAGAGACAGTGACCTCATCACTTCACATCATTCACAAAATTAAAACTGCTCCACTGTGCAGCAGCTTTGCGACACTGTGCTGAGAACATGGACTGATGGAGAGAGGCGTGGTTTAAGGGAAGGGCGTGGCAAATACGAAACATTTGTTTTGGTCCAAGATGTGGGTGCTCTAGTGCAACACTTTGTGGCTGAAAGGGTCATATATAGATCCTGTATTTTAGGCTTTTTCTGCATCCTTTATTCCTGTATTAGTACATCCTGTATTAGTACATTAACAAAACATGGCAGAGGCCTTAAATAAAGTAAGCCCAGAGGCCCACCAATGCCTGGTCAGAAATTCTAAAACACATGACACTTGTGACCAGCACTAACTTTATTTATGCTTACATACTTCACAGAGTGTGCCGTCACTTTGATTTTAAAAAATCAAAGCAGGAACAAATTTGCAGGAACAAAACTGATTTTCCTCATGGCTGCACATCACAACGAGTCTACTGATGCAATCACACTAAAATCACACCAAAGAGTACAGTGCAAGCTTCCTTAACAATATCCATCACTGAGGACTGAAAAGGGGATTTTAATGAGGGGTGGCAAAGGAGCAGTCACATCTAAGAAATGTTCCACAATTATTTTTTTGAGAAGATCAAAGACAACAACACAAAAACATCAGCTGGCAGTTTATCACTGATATTAGCACAGTTGTATTGATCAAGTAATATTGTTACTAAGCCACTGTCAGTTTGTGCACCCGACATCACCATCAGTATATAAATTGTTGATAAATTGGAAAATTGTTATCAATATCACTAATATTGGATGATACCTAGTATTAATAATTATTATCTTCTGCAAGCCTTTAATACAACTATTGTGAAACAAGACTATAATATTTAAACAAAAGCATGACGACATACAAACTTTTTAAGACTTTACATGGAGACATTACAAGGTAGACGCTACAACGATGGACAGGAACTGTGACGCACTAGGAGGCATATATATCAAGCAATCAAGATAGATAATGAGATGGCAGGGCTGTGCAATGACAAGAAGACATGACGTGACTGGGGCGGAGACAAGAACATGACACCTGGCCGAGGAAACAAACACAGAGCACGTTGAGACAGGATAGCACATGGGAAACATAAACAAACAAGGTGGTTGGACAGATATGGGGACGAGGCTTTGGCGGAAGGTTCACATGCATGCATCAATGCCCTTATAGTTACTATAACACACACAATCAATACAGAATTCTAGGACAAGACTCCTAACATTATACATACATAAGAGCATTTGCTAATTACGCAAATGTAAAATCTAATTACAAATAAAGGGGTGCATGTACACCAAACGTTTAACTGTGTATGTATATCAAAATATTATGACCACTTAACATGGGTTAAGGGCATGATGTGACTGATGTCCAAAAAGACATGATAATAAGGTACAAGGTGAAGGGTGGTACCATCTCAGCAACTGCTAACGTTGTGGGATGTTCTAGAGATGTTATAATGACATGAGAATGGACTTCTTGTACTTTGACCATTGATGCCAGAGGCAAACGATGACTCCAAGGAGTGGTACAGTACAACTCATGTGCCACAATGGGCAGCGCCTCTGGACACCTTCTATCTCCTAACACAGTCCAGGCCATATCTTGCTAGTGTCATCCATGCCATACCCATAATATTATGATATATGGCTTCAAATGCAAATACATTCAGCTCAGCTATGCTTGCCAATCTCCAAAACAAACATACTGCAGCTATGTTCCTCAATATAACCGATATAATGCCTTGTAAGCACCCCCCAACCCCATTATGACCTAGAACGTCAAATATCTACCAACATCATTTTCATTAATAATGATTCCGTAGGTGGCCCCGAAGGAGAGTAGGCACTGGGCTACAGAACCTAAAACAGACTGGGTTAATACAATCACAGGTAGAGCATGAATATGTAAACTACTGGTATTGACCTAGAATTTCCTCATTATCAACCCATCAATTTCCTCATCTGAACCGGAGAGGAAAGAGAAATACAGGGAACCAGACAGAGTGAGATGTAAATGTAGGTCCATAATCCACAGGGCCTTGTATTATCCTGTCCCACTGTGCATTCATGCAATACTCTTCATCCAGCAAATTATAGCAGGAAGGAGGAAAGTCTTAATAACCTGAACACCATCACGATCTCTTTCACTGCAGAATCGTAAACCCATTCTGTACCCCCGCCCCCGACACACACACACAAACACACACACACACACACACACACACACACACACACACACACACAGAAAATCAGCAACTTCCAGAAGTGCCTTAACCTCTGTAATAAGTGCTAGAGGGGATTGGGGGTGCAAGTATGTATGTGCGTTCCCGATGGTAATCGAATGGAAGAAGAAAGCTAATACTAGCATAAATGCTAGCTGTATGAATAAGCGGCCTGGAGGGAAGACTGATACAGCCGGTATTTATACAGACGCCTCAGGTACCCACTTACCCCACTACACACACTCTCATGGAGGTGAGAAGTCTAACAGGAAATATTGAAGAGGAAAAAGGGGCAGAGAAGCAGAAAGTTTCACTAAATCTGCTTGGTATCCCATATGGTTGTATTGTGATGGTTACTAGACTGACATGGTATCCAAAACTAATGAAGCCTGACTAACTACATTTAGAATAACTCAGGTGTCTTAGATGGAAGCACAGGAGCACTGGTGGTCTTACCTGTATGTGGCGGACGGTGAATATGACAGGGTCAGACAGGTAAACCTTGTTGCTGTCTTTGTTGATGGCAGCTGTAATGACGGGTGAGTTGACGATGACAGAGTAATTGGTGCCGAGAGCTTCGCTGCTGAACTTCATACTGGCATTTTCAGTGGACAGGTATGTGCCCAGGTGCTTATAGAGCACAAACGCCATGCGGATTTCACCTGGAGGCAACAGAGATACAGAAGGAGGGGTTAATCTCTAAACAACAGTATTACTGCACTTAAACATTGCTTGAGTATGTATGGCTGAGGTCTCCGTACAGGATCTTAAAACATGTTTTTTATGTCAGATGCTCAAAAAAAAAGTTAATTGATGCTCATAATTTAATTTAAGAAGGTAAATATATATAGACATGCAATAGTATATCACATTTCTAATTATTAATTATTAATTAATATATGCAAAAATGCAAACTTTATATGTAATTGAAAATCATACAAAGACAACATATCACATCAGTTCTTTTGTAAATATATGCACATTTTAAATGTAATGCTAATATATTTTTAAATAAGACGGCCACATGTTTACCACTGTGTTACAACATGAAGGCAAATTAAACTGCCTTATTTGGACCCTTTAATGGCACATTTATCCTTAAAAAAATATCCTGACGGAACTTTGAATAGAACCACTATGTCATGCAGGTTCTGCAACTAAGGAATTTTCATACCACCGCAGCACTTCAAGTCGAAATATCACATCAACTCAAAGCATTTATCTGTGAAACCGAAGGTCCAAGTCAGCACAGTGCAGGATGCTACAGCTAAAAAGTGAAAATGCGTTTTTTTATATTTTGCAGTCAATAGAATTAAATTGTTATTACTTGGAAACTTTACTAAAAATTAGGCAACATACCATACTTTGATAATTACAATAACTTTTTTTTGCATGTACAGTGCTTGAGTAGTAGTTTCTACGTCGAAGGAGGTGTTAATATATTGGCTCTAATTGTGGCTTAAAGATGTTATGCTTCTGAAACAATGAGATGTGAAAATATTGTTTATACCAGTTATCCATTCATTTAAATAGTTAAAACTGATGCATGTGATTAATTTAAATTAACTAATCACAGAGCATGTAATTAATTACATTATGTTTAATTGATGACAGCACTAATACAAATATTATACATTATTTATCAAATATAATATATATTATTATATGATTAAATATTAAATATTTATTTTAATATTATATTATTTTAACTCGTAATAAAATTGATGAAGTTTTTGTGGGGCTGGAATGGATTTATAGCATTTTAATTCATTTTAATGTTAAAATGTAATTTCATATACGAGTGTATATATATATATATATATATATATGTGTGTGTGTGTGTGTGTGTGTGATTGTATAGTATATATACAAGGGTTAGACAATGAAACTGAAACACCCGTCATTTTAGTGTGGGAGGTTTCATGGCTAAATTGGACCAGTCTGGTGGCCAATCTTCATTAATTGCATATTGCACCAGTAAGAGCAGAGTGTGAAGGTTCAATTAGCAGGTAAGAGCACAGTTTTGCTCAAAATATTGCAATGCACACAACATTAAGGGTGACATACCAGAGTTCAAAAGAGGACAAATTGTTGGTGCACGTCTTGCTAGCGCATCTGTGACCAAGACAGCAAGTCTTTGTGTCTAAATATTATTGAGCCACTTTGGGGTGTTTTGGAGGAGCGAGTCAGGAAACGGTTTCCTCCACCAGCATCACATAGTGACCTGGCCACTATCCTGCAAGAAGAATGGCTTAAAATCCCTCTGACCACAGTGTAGGACTTGTATATGTCATTCCCAAGACGAATTGAAGCTGTATTGGCTGCAAAAGGAGGCCCTACACCATACTAATAAATTATTGTGGTCTAAAACCAGGTGTTTCAGTTTCATTGTCTAACCCCTGTATATACTATGTATATATATATATATATATATATATATATATATATATATATATATATATATATATATATGTGTGTGTGTGTGTGTGTGTGATTGTATAGTAAAATGTAACAAAACAACGGAAGTTATGCAATGCCAAATGAGAGACAATATAGCTGACCTCGGAACTGTATCTTTTCAGACTTTTCTTACGATGAAGAAACTGATGCAAGAGAAGCACTTAAATGTCATAAATAAATGGCTATAATTTTGTGTCAGTGTGTGTTTACATAGAGTCCATTAACATTAGTGGCCTCTGTACATTACTGAGTGGGTGAGGTCTGTCTTATACCTTGAATGAGCAGCACTGGACGAAGGCAGCATTTAAGCAAAGTCATTTGAACTTTGATTAGACAGGGCTCAGAAAGACCCATAATGAATACCTAACACCCATAATGCTTTGTTCCTTACAGCTGCATTGACAAAAGGTTTGAAGAGAGGAAAAATAAGGACGGAAAGAAAAAAGCCAACCCACTATCAACCGCGAAGTCCATTTGATTCGGCTTCATTGAAATGTCATTATTGCTTTATTGCAGTCTTAGATAAAAGCTACATTTCAGTTTCCTAACCTCCCTCTATTCTTTTCTGTCACTATTTATTTATTTATTTTTCCCCCCTACTGCACGCTGAAATGAAAGAGCAGTCCTTGCTTTCCTTTCCTACTGCGTCAGCCTCAATGACTCGCAAGAAAAGGAAAACAATTTACGTGATCCCTGTCAATGGCACCAAGTAACTAGTGTGTGGGTGATTCGGTGGAAATATGAAGAAAAGGAGGTGTGTTTGTGTGTGTGTGTGTGTGCGTGATGAATGGACAGAGTGTGGCTCCTGGACAGAGGCTGACTCGTAAAACAGTGTGATCAACGACAAGTAACTGCACCCAATTTGCATGGAACTAAGCAGACTGAAGCTGATTAGACACTGACTGAAGGTAAAATCGGGCCTGACTCCCTAAACACTGAACTATATGGGAATGTAAAACCAAAACCTAACAGGTGATAAGCAGTAGAGCTCGACCACACTGTGTTTGTGAATTAGAATATCATCAAAAAGTGAATTTATGTCAGTAATTCACATATTAGATTCTTTATAAATAGAGTCTCTATTTCTCGTGTTTATTTACTTTAATGTTGATGTTTACGGCTGACAGCCAATGACAACCCAAACTTCAGTATCTCAAAACGTTAGAATAATATGAGAGGAGAGCTGACTCCAGGGGGTTAAATAATAGGAAAATTCTAATGCAAGAGATGAAGCTTCTTAGAATTTGGAACTTTAGGCAGCTAGGGGGACCAGGATGACTATGCTGACCTTCATGTCACATAGAGATTGTGCTGTGGCCAGTTTGCTTAGTTGTTTTGTTTACTATAAAGGCAGTTTTGTAGGGATTCAATGCATTTGCACATTGGTCATAAGTCCTTCTCTAAAAGCAGAGACACATTTTCTTATAAATGTCCAACCCACCCACTGGGACTATTGTCTGTACCAAAGTAGTCCTCTGGGCAACCTTTCACGGGTGGTACAACTCTGTTCCCCAATCAGTTTCCCTTTCCTGAGCTTTTAGAGGCAACACTAATGACCCACATCCATTTACTTTTAGTACAGAGCTGAAGATGTGGATGTTCCACCATAATGAACCAAACTTCAGACTGCAAAAAGCGCAATTTGGGCTACATTTGAATTCCAATTAAAACCTTTAAGCTCTTCTCTTCCAATCCTGTCTTCTTTACCTTCATTATGCAATGTGGGAATGCTTATATAAGTTTGCAGGCACACTGGGGCATGTTTTTTTTTTAGAAAAGGGGAAGCAAAAAAGTGGCTATGGGCATCTTTTAAAAATATCTCACCCGCATCTCATTAGAATGCATCTTGAGTAGATCCTACATATCCCAAAAACAGCACAGCAAAGGCTCAAAAACATCTTCCTCCAAAACGGAATATTTCTCAGCGGGATGACTAGAAATAACATCCCATCCAACCAGCTCTGTGTAAAAGGTTATCTCTGCAAGCTAATGTAGGATTAGCCTCTCTTAGCCAAACGCCACCCTTGATGCATGTAGAAGAAATGGGAAAGCTGTTAGAGACCATTAGAAACTTGGACAACACGTCTGCTCAACAGCTGCAGACAAACATCACTGTTCATCTCCCTGAGGCAAGGCGTCTCATTGATTACCTGTTAAAAGAATTTGTCCACTTAAACATGTTAACACTGCTAAGAATGAGTG
The DNA here is from genome assembly GCA_036984385.1 of Crenuchus spilurus. NCBI lineage: Eukaryota > Metazoa > Chordata > Actinopteri > Characiformes > Crenuchidae > Crenuchus > Crenuchus spilurus. The sequence continues at coordinate 25,455 of BRDA01001695.1, forward strand.
ATGGCTAGTGGGAAGCAGTTAGCAGGATGATATCTGCATGTTAATTAACTGACTGGCATCCACTGCACCAGGGTTCTTCAGATAGGGTCCCGAAGGGCTGGCAGTAGGCACATTTTGGAGGTTTCTCTCCTTAAACATGGTAGTTAGCAGACAAATTGTTTGAAACAGGTCCTCCAAGAGTGGATTTGAAGAACCCTACATAGGTTCCACACCTAGATAAAGATCTACCCTCTGTGTAGACAATGATCAGTTCTGACATTTGACTTTGAGAAGATGGATGAGAATAGAATTGTTATAACAGAACATTATGACCATCAATTAACATGGCCCAGCTTGTCACAGACACTGATTCCTCATGCTCCTGTGTTCATTATAGAGGTTAACTTGACCACTTGGTGCATCAATGGCTCTGTAACACTTGCCAGACTCCATGTTCCCCTTTGGCATCAATAGCCCGTAGGGCACAACTGCTGGGAGGCACTCGATGTATGAGAAGTCCATTCTCTGTACACCTTCACTACAGCAGCTCTAGAACCTTCCACAAAGTTAGTGGTACCTTATTATCAACTAGTATACGTTACAATCTTACAAGGAAAGATATTAATGACACGGCTTCTGGCGCGACACACTTCAAATTGATGGTTCTTTACCCTACAACATCCAGGCTCAAGTACAAGCTTGTCAATCTCCATGACCAGCCGTGAAGTTATGATAATGAGCTGAGAGCCTGGTCCAGCTGTAGATGACCTACCGTTCCTGCCGTGCTGCTTCAGAGTGTTGGCAGACAGGTGGATGGAGTTGCTCTGGTCTCCAGTCTGAGGAAACTTCAGATCAGGAAGGTTTCCATCTGTGCTCATCCGAGCCACCTCCAACTCTGCAAGAAATGAGCATAAGCACAAATAACACAATCAGAGTGACCACTGTCAGATGATACAGAAATACCAGTGGAACTGTTGTAGCTGCACACAAATGCTAACCTCATTTAAAACAGCTTGCACCAGTCACGAGAACCGTTGCATCATTCAAGCTTGGCTACATTTATAGATTTAATGCTCGATGAAAACTTTCAGATCGTTGCTAATGGTTACCTACACTTGGCTGTTCACGCGACCAAAAAAGAAAAAGAAAAACCCAGCACATGGTTTGCTGCCTGGTTTGTGGTGCTATAAGGACTTAGCAGTGGGTTAAAGAATACACAGTAAATCTGCCAGAGTTAAATCAACACTATTAGAGTTAAATTAACACTGAGGGTGTTACATTTTGACACCCTCTGTGTTAATTTAACTCTAATAGTGTTGATTTAACACTGGCAGATTTACTGTGTAGCAGTCTATGAGTTACATTGATTCATAATAAAAACTCATAAATGCAGTTGTTCACCTTTAAGTGACTATAGCATTTTTTTGGAGTAACTGTCTGTACTGTTGAAAGAAGGCATTAGATGTTGGCATTGCTGCAAGGATTTGCATTCAGTGACAAAAGCATTAGTGAAGTCAGCATGGTGGATGATCACCAACTCATCCTCAAATCAAACATTGGATGGATAACCATCATTCCAGAGCTCAATGCTGGGGGGTTTTATACCCCATTAGTTGTATTAGGCATGGTGCCCAAAGGTCTGTGATGCTAAAAGACCAAATACAGCAAGTATTAAATATCAGAAACAGAAAACAATTCAAGCCGTAATTGTCCCAGAGGAGGATGGACAAAAACACAGACATGGTTGATCCAGATTTTAAGTCCTATAAAAGAAGACATTGAACCAAACTAAATTTTTAAAAATCATGTTGGAATCAGATATGCACAGAGATATATGCACATAATAATAATAATAATAATAATAATAATAATAATAATAATAATAATAATTGGACAAATCGCCAACCCCTACCCTACCCTACACTACTTTATAGTCCTTTAAACTTTTAATCTAAGACCTACTTCTTCTGTTTCATAATGCAGCAGAACGTATCAACACTCTCAGGCATCCCGTACCGTAGTAAGCCACAAAATCCTCAACAAACACTGAAAACTAAAACTAAGCCCCTGCCCATTGTGTTTACGGAACCATCGTGCTGATCTCCATCCATTGTGCTGCATACTGCTGTTTTGCTTGTTTTCTGCTGCTGTATTCACTGTAGAGGTTTTTGTGTGTGTGCAGATGGGACAATACCAGGAGCAGATAAGGAGGGATCAGCTGTGGCAGCGGTGGGGCAAGAAAGGCCTCATACTCGCAGGAGCGCTTTCGCTTTTCCTGAAAAGCTTAAGACTGGCTTTAGGCACCGTCACTTACCGTGTGCTCAGGACCCAGTCAAAGACGCTTGAAATAACACACTAATCGCGCCAAATCTGCTCACCAGATTAAGACAGCGGGACATACACACACACCTATATAAACACACTTGTACATACTTTGAAAAGAAACAATCACAGTAGTGCTCTGCAGATCTTCAAGACCTGGAAAAGTGCTTTATCTTAGCCTGAGGTAATGGAAAAATATATCATTTCTTCTTCTTTTCTCGTGTTGAGGATATGCACTGCTTTTCAATGCAGAACTACTCAATAACTGTACAATACATTAACCTCTATGTGCTCACTCTACTCATTGTAGAGTCTGGATTATAATAGCACTAGGACATTCGATGACTAGACTCTATTTGGAAGAGAATAGCATTGAGGTCTTACTGTACTATAGATTGCATTTTTCCATTAGACTCCACTGTGAATTCTGCCATTGGGGCTCTAATATAGACTGCATTTGGATCAAAAATGCATTAGAACTTTTTTTTACAATGAACATTGTGGTAGCACAGTATTGGATTCTGGAACTTTACTATATGCTTCTTTAGATCAATGGTGTTGACTTAATTTGCCATAATTGTGGCTATACAATTGTCCGCCTATTGCAACAAGTCTTACTCTATTATAGACTTCATTTTGGATCAGAATAGCAATACAACATGAGGCTTTCTTTGCTATGAAATCAGATTAGCATTGGGGACGTATTTCCTATAGACATCTTTAGATCATTGGGTCTTACATGGCAATGGATTCCAATTATAAATATAACATACAAATGCAAGTGTAAACAGTGGTTAACTCAGAAGGTGGCCTAAGACATTTACATTTATACTTCATGTTTACATTTGTAGGTGATACTTTTTGAATAGTAATTTTCTCAAAAATAAAATCTAATCATAATGATTCTGGATTTCTGAAATATGAGCTACAAGTCAAATGACATCATCTACTGAGGTGATTCAGATGTTCTTCAGAAGGAAATTCACCAATCTGGGTCCCAAGGCCAATTTCCTGTTGGTCAAGGAGATCAAACCAACAATCTTTTGGCCCTAAGCCACCTTTAGTCCACAATGGTCATTACAATTACTCAATATAGCAATACATCTCCAAACGGGAGACACTAACCACGCACATGTCGTGAAAGTCTTGTTGTATAAAAGTCAGAAGTAATTGGGTCTTTAGAACAGCATTAGGGTCTTTCTCACTTAGGCATGAAGCTACACCCGACCAAAGATAAGTGTAGTACCGGTCTAGACTCTATTTCTGATGGCAACAGTAGGGCCTTACTTTGCTACACTGGGGTTTACTAAGAGCTGCTCTCCTCTGAGCTCTAACTGAGGTTCCTGTGAGCCGGCTTGGGGGACACAAGGGACACGTAGGCCAAACAAACCCTATCACATGGCAAACTAAGCGTATCAAACAGGAGCTGGAGGTGTGCTAAACGTGTCAAACCTGCCTGATTAATCTCAGGGCAGCATGAAGGGTATAAAACCAGCACCATAAAGGAGCTTGTCGGGGAGGGACTCCTTCCCCCTCGCTCTAGCCACCGCTGGATCCCTTAATATCAGGATAAATTGGATGCCAGACACAATAAATTCCATTTTATTAATTCCCAAAATGCTTGCTTCTCCAGCACGGAGTACGAGACCTACATTTCGGAGTTGCCATGGCAGCCCGCTCTCCTTTAATCCTTGTGTTTTGGAGGAAGGAGATACACCGTATCAGCGAATCCGTCTTCAAACAACATGCGCACGCACACACACACACACACACACACACACACTGACATAAACAACCTGCCTTAGCATTGCCATGCGACATATAATCCCCAACTTCAGACTAACACACGTGAATGTGCATAAACCAACAGCATCTTGATTCCTCCAGTGCTGACTTTTCAGTTTGATGTAGACAAACATACGTTGGCAACAAGGGAAAAAACCTCTTGCTGACCTCAAAATGTCTCAGTTTCACAATAAATAAATAAAATAAATAGAAAAACGTAAATGACGCTGAACAACTGCAATTTCCAACCTGCACACGTCCTAAAAACCTGCTGATTATCAGCCTGCTACACTGCCATTTCCAGCATCTTCCAACACAGGTCATTTTGAGATCTGATGACTAATCCGGGCCGTGCACACCCGCTACAGCTCCAATTGCAATTACAGACTGTAGTGCATCTGTTTCTCTGTATACTTTATTGTCCTCCTTTCACCTGTTCTTCAATGATCAGGACCCCACAGAGCAGCTATTATTTGGGTGGTGTATCATTCTCAGCACTGCAGTGATACTGATGTGGTGGTGGCGTGTAAGTCTGTGATGCAGTAGTATGAGTGCAGCAGAGGCTAACTACAGCAGAACTAATAAAAAGGACAATTAACGAGTGTTTCAGGTATGGTTATCCTTTTCACAACTCCTTTTAGTGAAGAAACAAGGACACATTTTCAATGTTATGGATGATTGGTATCATGCCTGTCAAGTAGGGCTGCCATGATTAGTCGACTAGTCTCGATTATGTCGACTATTAAAATTGTCGACGACTAATTTAATAGTCGATGCGTCGTTTGTTATTTTTTACTTTCTTTTTCTCTCCAAACTGCTGCGTTTTTCTCACCTTTTACTGCTGCGTCTTCCTTTCTGTCCTTGATGCACATGCGCAGTAGTGGTAACTCATCATGGCTAGCCGCAACGGAGCTCAAAAGAGTGGGATAATTTTAAGAAAATGAAAGAAAAACGTGGGCAATGCAGTATCTGCAAGTTAGAACTTGCCTTCCACGGCAGCACAACTGCGATGCACGAGCACCTGAAAATGAAGCCTAAACAGAGCGTAAACAGAGAGTTAACTTGCTGCTTACTCATATTTATAGCTGTAAAAGTTAACATTAGCGATGACGATTTGATTCATTAGCCTTAGCACACATTCATGTGTTTTCTGTAACGTTATAACAGTCATGTGTTTGACTAGCAATGCTAACGTTTTCTAACGTTATGTTTCAGTGCTACGTTTACACTTTATGCTTTATGTTAAATAATTGTTTGTTGCAACAAGCTGCATATTTCATTAAATGTTTAATGAACTATGGTCTTAATTGTTTTTATTTTTAGTTAGCATATAGCTGAAATCTAATGACGGTTATATAATAGCAGCTGCATTCTAGTGCGATAAGCTGTATGTTTTATATAAATTAACATATGATCTGATTAGTCGACTAATCGTAAAAATAATCGGTGATTAGTCGACTATAAAAATAATCGTTTGTGGCAGCCCTACTGTCAAGTCTCCCGTTTTGGCCGGGAAACTACCGTATTTTACCCCTCTTTCCCGGCGTCATCCCGTATTAGTATTTTCCCAATAAATTTCCCGTATTATACTTTAAAAAAAAATTCCCGTCACTAACCTCGCGAGAAACTGCCACCCAGGCTGCTGCAAGTGGCAGTTCTCGCGAGGTTAGTGCGGACAGTGGTAACAAACCTGGAACAGGGAGAGATGGATGGATGCAAGGAGAGAGAGGGCATTCCTGCCAAAAAAGTAAAGACTTCATGTAAACGTCTAGAGAAATGGGCCATTGAATTTATCTTTCTAAAGAGGAGCAGGATGGGGAGTTATGCATTCTGTAAGGTTTGTAACTGTGAGTTTAGTGCATATAGTTTAGTGGGGAAGTAGTGAGAACCACAGAAACATGCGCAGGTGATGTTTGCATTTGTGACAAGCAAAACCACAGAGGCAGACCAGGTCATAAATGCGAAGGTTGAAATGGCAAAGCTGTGCCAAAAACAACATTGCCTTCACCTTCTGTGATGACTTCAACAAGTGTGTAGCTGAGATGTTCCCGAATTCACACGAAATTATGAAACTGAAATGAATTATGAAAATGTGTAATTTAAATAAAATGTGTTTCACTTAAAGACAATCAATGTGTATATATGCTGAAAATATGTAAAATAAATAAATGTGCTTTTGTGTTTTCATTTAGGCTGTATTATAAGACTTACATATGAAGGAATGTCCACAGCATTTCAGTGTCAACAAAGGTAGGCCTTTTAGATTCTGATCATCTAATTGTAAATGGTTCACAGGTGGTTATTTTGGATTTCTTGTAAATCTGTCTGAAAATATAAGGGACACTGAACCTCAGTTGGGCTGGTGGGACGGCTCAAAACACGTGGCAGAAAATTTCCCTTATTTTTAAATTCAAAACTTGACAGGTATGTGGTATGAATGCATTAACTGTGCCAGTTGGGCTAGTTATGGAATTAGTCATCTGTGGAAAGACAATGTGGATGTAGAAGTGTATTTAAATGATAGGTTTGTAAAGTTAGTACATCAGACAGTACTGTTGAGCCTTACAAAGGTCTCAAAGGCTAAAACACTGATGAAGGGAAGTACCTACCCGACTATCCCTCTGAAGAACTTGAGATAATGGGTATTTAGAGATATATGGTTGAATGAAAATTCACTGGGTCCTATGTATAAGTCCCATGGTTATGTGATCTTGTATAATTTCATAATTAGTACTTTTTTAAGAACCTCCATTTTAATAGTTGCACTATTAAGGCAATGCAAACGTCTATTAAGTCTATTTAAAGCATTATGTAGTAGGGTTGGACGGTATTAGTGTTTTTCAAACCGTGGTATGAGCTTGAGAAAATACCGCGGTATGCGGTATTATCGGTGGCGGCTGCTGCAGCTTTGCCCTTCGCCTGGCTAAGCTAAATGCCTTTCTCAAGCAGACTGTTTCACAGTCATTGTGTGGCAACACGGTTCTGAACATTACCAGTCTTTGTAGTGTCTCAAACAGAGTCTTCTATATAGTGTGGCAAAACAAGAGTGTCTCTGGTAGTGGCGTGGAGGAGAGAGAGCTAAACAAACGCACGTGCACCTACTGGTGCTCTGTGTGCGTGTCTGTCCTTTCCGTGTGCTCCGTTTTGCTCTTCGCCTCCTCCAGGGTTGCCAGGTCCAACAAAAATATCCAGCCCAAAGTCAGTCTAAAACCCACCCTTCAGAAGCTTAAACTAGCCCATAATGTCCGTCACATGTTTGAAGCAAATGGCAAAACAACTATGAGTGTATAAACTATTTTGTTTATAAAGGATTTATCAGTCCATCAAACCTTTTTTCTTTTTCCCAGTCCTTGTAACTGCACCTCCTGTATTTTCCCATTTACCTGGCATATTAGCTAGTGACTGTTTTTTCTCTCTCTCTCTCTCTCTCTCTCTCTCTCTCTCTCTCTTTCTCTCTCTCTCATTATTGTTGTGTTCAAACTTCCTTAGTGTCGACTTATACGTGTTTGCCCAGCCGTGTTGAAGTAATATCCTAGGCAACACCCACTTTTCTGTTGTTTTTTGGCGGCCGCTGTAATTTTTAAAAGTAGCCCAAAAAACGCATGCTGGACAGGATTTTCAAACAAGCCAAATTAAGCGTGAAACCAGCAAACCTGGCAACTCTGACCTCCTCGCACTCTCTCTGCTGCACAGGCAAACCAAAGCCAAACCCTATTAGTCCAAAGTGCACACAGCCATTGGATGCCACGTAAAAGGGGAACAGTGTGGGGAAAGAGGAAGCAGCCTCCCTATACTGACGCACGTAACCAATGATCTATATTACTGGATAGGACACACGTGACTTTTGAACGCGCCGGCATGGAGCCTCCATGTTGTGTGGAAGCAGGGCAAGATCG
>BRDA01001695.1:48753-61157 GCA_036984385.1 Crenuchus spilurus
TCTTTCTTTCTTTCTTTCTTTCTTTCTTTCTTTCTTTCTCTGTGTACCTCTCTCATGGTCTGTCTATTGCTCTGTCTCCCTCCTGTCTCTCTCATTGGCTCTCTTGCATGTCTCAGTTTTTCACTCATTCTCTCACTGTATGTCTCTCTCTATTCTCTCTCTCTCTCTCTCTCTCTCTCTCTCTCTCTCTCTCTCTCTCTCTCTCTCTTTCTCTCTCTCTCTCTCTCTCTCTCTCTCTCTCTCAATTAGATCATCGCTGGAACGTCTGATGGCCGTGTCACTCATTCATAAATGTCAGAGAATAATCATTTGTGTGTTCAGATTAAATTCCTGTGTTATAAATCATTCTGGTTAGGTTAATGAAGTACACACAGGGCCCTAAATCCCACCACAATCAGCTGACACACTCATAAGTCTCCTCCGCTTTACAGCAGTGTGTGTTTTTATTCTTCTCTGTTTATCTAGAGGGAACATTTCTCTCGTTTTATTTCCAGGAAAACAAATAAGGTACAAATAGCAGCAAGTGTAGACTGTCTTTGGGGGATACTTTAAATGAAAAACAGTAACAGCAATCAAAATCACTCTTTCTGCCTCACTCACTCACACACACAAATGCACATGCAAACACACACATACATATACACACACACGATCCCTTAGAGTGCAACAATATGCAGATAATGGGCCAATTTGAGGTTTGAGGTTTGAATGCTTGAACAAATGTCACAAGTGTTATTTCTAGTAGATCTTGTATTGTGCATGTGATGTGATGTGGTGTGTGTGTGTGTGTGTGTGTGTGTGTTTGTGTTTTGGTACATGCACTATTAATTGAAAACACTCTTACTGTCTATATACTGTATACATTAAAAGCACTAACTCTCCACACACCTGACACTGTACTGATTGTGTTTATGTATTTTTGCTTGTAGATCCTCTATTTTAACTGAGAATACTCCCTTGTTGTCTATATATTTACATTAATAGGACATCATATACTTGATATGCAGGCATTTGAATACATAGAGATTATATTGTACATGTTTCAATGTAATTATTATGAGATAAATTAAACAAACCAGAATATGTTTATATTTTACATTCTTCAAAGTAGGCACCTCTTGCTTAGATGACAGCTTTCTTGGCATTTTCTCAGTCAGCTTTATGAGGTAGTCACCTGGAATGGCTTTTAGTTAACAGCTGTGCCTTGTCAAGAGTTCATGACTTGCATTTCTTGCCTCTTAATGTGTTTGAGACATCAGTTGTGTGTCTACTGTGAAGAATCTAAAATCTGAAACATATTTTGGTTTGTTTAACACTTTTAAGTTTACTGCCTGATTCCTTATGTGTTCCTTCATAGTCTGGATGACTTCAGTATTAATTTACAATGTAGGAAACAAATAATAAAAACATTGAATGAGAAGTTGGAAGACTTTACACTGGAAATCTGAACATTGCTGTGAGGATTTGAATGCATTTACCTATGAGAGCATTAGTGAGGTAATGAGGGATTAGTTCTGGATCACAAAATCCACCCAAAATCCAAGACATCCTGAAGGTTCTGAACTTAGCTCCATCATTCCAGAGAACACAGTTCCACTGCTCCTCAGCCCAGTGCTGTTATGCCCCACAAGCTGGCACATGGCATTGTGTCTGTTAACCATAGGCTCATACAGCTGCTCCAGAAACCTTTCTGTCAATGCTGTTCACAGTGTGTGTGTGCACGGGCTCTTGTGTGTGTGTGTGTGTGTGTGTGTGTGTGTATGTGTGTGTGTGTGTGTGTGTGTGTGTGTATGTGTACCTTCTGGTTGATGATGTTGACCCAGGCTGATGTGCAGTTGCTGAGATCTGGTCCCTGCAGATCCCACAGTCCTTCAGGTCCCATACAGGCAAATGAAGCAATGCCTACAAGCAGAAGATTAAGCTATTTTAGACACAGCTGTCTTCCATGGATGGGTGAATACATGGGTTTTGTTTTTGCTTATTTTCAAAAATAAATTGACTTAGCAGGACACCAGAGAAAAACAAAACTAACCTGCAGGACTGATTAAATGCTTCTAACTCATTTGAAATGTTGGTTTACTTTATTTTACCCCTGATTTTCTCCCAATTTATAGTTTTTACTGGCCAACTGACTCTCCCCTTTTATCAATTCTCCCCATCACTATCACTTGCAATGATAGCCCTTTTTTTGTGCTGCTGTTGATACATTGGACTCGGGCAGCTAACATGCTCGGAGGAAAGCGCAGATTCTCAGTTCTGATGAATCGCCTCGCAGACACCCTAGTCAGTCAACATTGTTTATAATGCCAGGTAGAATGTGCCATCTTGCCCACCTGAAAAGAAAGGCCAATTCTGCTCTCTCGAAGCCCTGGCTCCTGATGGCAAGCAGTGTGATCATAAACCTCAAGTCACAGTAACCTTAGCTATAACCCTGAGCCACTTGGGAGTATACTGTATTTACTACAGTATAGAAATCAATACTATTTTATTTGTTTAGTTATATATTGTCCCCGCACTAGAAAAAAAATGTTTAAAAGCTCTAATCCCAAATGTAGAAAAACATATTTTACTTGATGTATTTGGACTACTTCTGCTAGTTAAGAGGCACGTTATTATGATCAAAGAAAGTGGAGCTTAACAAAATTTGAACATTCATCAAACTCATATATTAGCTACCAGGACAAAAAAATTTGCCTCTGTCCCATTTAAAATGGTAGTAACTTCAGGCTCCTGCAGATGGTGCTGCACAAGGATGATCAGGCTGTAAATATATTTACAGTGTGTGATGGGATTCATAGATTGAAAAGAGATGGTACAATGCAGTGAATGTCTCATTTGATTTGTGGAAAATGGGCTGTAAAGTAGATATTAATGATGTGCAAAAAGGACTGATTGTATTTGGATGCCAAAGGCCAGAGTGTGAATGGATTAGCTAAATTTGCAGGTGTATTGAAGTGTACAGTTATATAGGTCTACCGGCATTGGCAGAAATCTCACTCTACAGGAAATTCTCAGAATTGTGATCAATATATGTACATATAAACAAATTCTTAATCTCATGTGTGTTTATTTTCATTTATTCTAATAGAACATATGACTGTGCTTGACTTCTGCACTCATTTAGGTCTGAAAAATGTTAAAACTCTCCAACCTCCCACTACCATCAATCATTAACATTTTATGAACTAGCTTCAAAGCAAGCTTTCCTTTCAAACTCTGCAGATGAAGTTTCCAGTGGGGATTAGCTGCTAGGTTAGTTAGCTCCGCTTCCGGAGCACTTTCTCTGGTACTGAACTTGGTGGGCACGCAAACAACTTCAGCGTTCTTGGGGCCAATTAATTACTGTTATCAGAGCGTGATTCATATTTGATCATCCAAAGACTTGAAATGCAGAAACAATGAACGTACAAAGAGCCGATTAGCCTGCACTAACAGTGCTAAGTGGTTTCCTGCAGGATGAGATGAATGCTGTACAGTTGGTCTAATTGCATTCTGCCTGCACCGAGTGCATGAGCTGGTAATTGGGGCCAAGATCGCGTCTGAGTGTGTATGTATGTGTGTACTGAGGGTCTATCAGTAAAGGTCAATTAAGGACCTTGAAGGAGTGCATCTTATTCTTAGCGCTAACGAGAGCCACTCACGCACTTCTGACACACTCGCATCTGAAGCTTAATTTGTGTTTATCCAATAACAAGAGTGGCCTTCCATTAACCACAGCTATTACAGACGTTCTGCTTTATATTCAGTTTAAATACAGTTACATAAATGCATTATCTCTAATGCAGCTTCATCATTATTTTTGCAATGATTATAGTATATGTTGATTACATTTACATTTACAGCAGATGAAGGGGTGTGGGGACTCACCACGACCCTGGCCAGGTACCCAATGAAAGGGTAAGCAATGGGGATTCACCACTACCCTGACCAGGATGGATGGATATATTTACATTCTCTTTTAGATTAGGATTAGTTGGACTAGATTAGATTAGTTGATAAAGGGAACATTTTACACCTTTTATGAAAGATTCTAGTCACCCATCAATAGGTGGTATTTAGTGGTATACAGTATTGTGCCCGGTGCCCTCCAAGAGTTGATGCCCATGGATATTATTAATAATAATAATAATAATAATAATAATAATAATAATAATAATAATAATAATAATAATAATTTATTATTAAAGTTACATTTAACAGAAGTTTCTCTCTTAAGCTCTACTGAATTTTTAAATACTTTACATCTGAATCTAGATGCCCAGTATTTTTATACAGAAACACATGTTGTTGAACTATTTAGAAGTGTCACCTTTTTTCTGGGAAAGAGAGAGAGAGAGAGAGAGAGAGAGAGAGAGAGAGAGAGAGAGAGAGAGAGAGGAACTTAAACTCCAACAAGACATAGCAGTTGACTGACACTTCATTTCCCTCTACAGAGCTACTCTCGTTTGATCATTCCAGCTGATAGACACGGACAGACAGAGAGAGAGAGAGAGAGAGAGAGAGAGAGTTATGGATTGGGATGAGAGGAGAGCAAAGGCAGAGAAAAGGTGGAAGATGATAAAAAAAGCTAAGAAAACATGCTTATAGGTAGGTATGGAGGGCAGACAGAGCACTTGCAGAGAGAGGAAAGGAAGAGAGACAGAGAAATGTGAGTATCAGTATCAAGCTCTGAGGCATTTTAAGTCCCAAACCTGAACAAAAACGATCATAAATAATGTCTCAGCTGTGTATTACACAGTGTGTTTGTTACCAGTGTAATCATTCAGATGTCTGGTTCCTATCACTACCACTGTAAACAACTCTGTATTTATGCAAGAAATCATTTACTTAAGCTATTTTATATCAAAATATGAAGTATAATTGCCTGCCAAAATGATCATTTGTACGCTGTTCATATCTCTCCATATTCAGAAATATTTGGTCACAATCGTCCTAATACATCTTCCAAAACAGCATAGCAGCTTTGTCAAAGCATCATGGGAGCTTAACAGCACTGCAGGTAATATTCTGAGGATTTAAAAGTCTGAACACTTCTTAAATTCAGTCAGGACGGCTATGTTTATGGGTTTATATGATGGAGGTACATAAACTTCAGAGGAATATGTTTTTCTTCAACTTTCAGTTTCAGCAAACTGCTCTAGGTCGTGGATGGGGTTGTGGAGGTAGTTGGAAGATGTGGTTGTGGAACTAGGAGGTGATTGAGGTTGTGGAGGTATTTGGAGGATGTGGCTGTGTAAGTAGGAGGTGGACGAGGTTGTGGAGGTAGTTGAAGGATGTGGCTATGGAAGTAGGAGGTGGATGAGGTTGTGGAGATAGTTGGAGGATGTGGCTGTGAAAGTAAGAGGTGGACGAGGTTGTGGAGGTAGTTGGAGGATGTGGCTGTGGAACTAGGAGGTGGATGAGGTTGTGAAGGTAGTTGAAGGATGTGGCTGTGGATCTAGAAGGTGGATGAGGTTGTGGAGGTAGTTGGATGATGTGGCTGTGGAAGCAGGAGGTGGAAGAAGTTGTGGAGGTAGTTGGAGGATGTGGCTGTGGATGTAGGAGGTGGATGAGGTTGTGGAGGTAGTTGGAGGATGTGGCTGTGAAAGTAGGAGGTTGATGAGGATGTGGAAGTAGGAGGTGGATGAGGATGTGGAGGTAGTTGGAGGATGAGGTTGTGGAAGTAGGAGGTGGATGAGGTTGTAGAGGTAGGTGGAGGATGTGGCTGTGGAAGCAGGAGGTGGATGAGGTTGTGGAGGTAGTTGGAGGACGTGGCTGTGGAAATAGGAGGTGGATGAGGTTGTGGAGGTAGTTGGAGGTTGTGGCTGTGGAAGTAGGAGGTGGATGAGGTTGTGGAGGTAGTTGGAGGATGTGGCTGTGAAAGTAGAAGGTCGGTGTTGCTGTGGAAGTAGGAGGTGGATAAGGTTGTGGATGTAGGAGGTGGATTAGGTTGTGGACGTAGTTGGATGATGTGGCTGTGAAAGTAGGAGGTGGATGAGGTTGTGGAAGTAGGAGGTGGATGAGGTTGTTTAGGTATTTGGAGGATGTGTCTGTGGAAGTAGGAGGTGGCTGTTGCTGTGGAAGTAGGTGGATGAGGTTGTGGAGGTAGGAGGTGGATGAGGTTGTGGAGGTAGGAGGTGGATGAGGTTGTGGAAGTAGGAGGTGGATGAGGTTGTGGATGTAGGAGGTGGATTAGGTTGTGGACGTAGTTGGAGGATGTGGCTGTGAAAGTAGGAGGTGGATGAGGTTGTGGAAGTAGGAGGTGGATGAGGTTGTTTAGGTATTTGGAGGATGTGTCTGTGGAAGTAGGAGGTGGCTGTTGCTGTGGAAGTAGGTGGATGAGGTTGTGGAGGTAGGAGGTGGATGAGGTTGTGGAGGTAGGAGGTGGATGAGGAGGGTGTGGCTGTAGTGGTAGTTGGATGTAAACAAAGCTCAGAGTGATTTGATGTGTAATGCTCCATTGCAAAGAAACTATTCACATTGGTTGTGATAGGAACCGAATGTCTGAATCATGTACTCCTTCTAAAAGCCACCTCACAGAAAGCTATTACATTACATGATTACACATGTACTACACAATGCCTGCGACATGACTTGTTGATGCTTATGAAAGGAAGTTTTGAAGAACATTTTTTATTGATGGTGGAGGCAGATGCATGCTGTTGTTAGGCAAAATAGTTCCCAGCATTATCACTATCATCATACACACACAAACAATGCTGACATTCTGAGTGTTAATTTGATGTCACTCCTGCTCATCACCTCAGTGACAGGAGGAAAGAAAACAATCAGCAGAAATAAAACAAACAACAAATAAAGCCTCAGGTATAACTGTCGTGTCCTCTTTGCCTCCCTAATGTTAATGAAAAACAGCAGAAGCAACAACATTAAAGTAAACCCCATCTGCCAGTGTGTTCATAGGGTCATTATGGTGAATGTGGTCTATGCTCATCACGCCTGGGGAATCCACTCAAAAAAATTTTATGAAACTAACAAATATTCACTAAATATAAACACATTAAGGTGCTCAAAACTAATTGAATCTGCCATTATAAGTAAACACTGACCTTTATGTACAGTGTTCTTCAGAGCCTGAAGCTTTGGCTACAAAACAGTTTCTAAGACCGCCTGGTGCTTGGAAAGTTATGAGGACATGATTGAACCCCCAACTGCTTCCCGGGCACTGTGAACAGGGCTGCCCACCGTTCAGGGCAATTGTTCCAACTAGTTCCCTAGTTAATGGATGGGTTGAACATGGAAGTCAAATTCCTGTATGTGTAATCATTGGTAACCCAATATCAAATTGGCACCAAAGACCAATGATGTCAATGACAAACTAATGCAATATTTTACCTGTTTGAGTGAGCTGTGGCTTAACAAAATGTGATGCTACAATGTAGCTAGAAGACTACCTGAGCAGGATCTTTCCCCACAGATAATTCCTTTAAATGTAATGAATAACAGAATGCTAAAAATACTGCTAGGAAATAGGCATTACCTATAGTTCCAGCAGGACACGGCTGCACAGCGACCAGGCCTTGCCGAGTTTTAGGCCAGGTAAGCTCTGCCTCCACTGTGGGGTTACAGAACTCAGTGCCGATGTTAGGCAGAATGGATGAGGGTGGTGGGCGTGTGCTGGGGTCTGGAACACCACCCCCTGCAGGCTGGAAGTCAGTGGTGGTACTGCGCGGCACAGATGTGGTCAGGGATGGAGCCTTGGTGGTGGTGGTTTTGGTCGTCATGACGGCGGTAGTAGTGGTTGTGGTTGTCATTGCGACTGTGGTTGGGCGTGTGGTGGTTCTGGTGGTCGTGGTGTCCATCAGGATGTGAACAGAAGAAGACGACTCTGTGAGATGAATGGAAGGAAAAATGTTAATGTTATTATCATGCAAGAATTATTTCTGGAAATACTTGGACAATTGCAGACAATTACAAGCATTGAAACTGCCATGGAGTCTGAGGGTATTCCAGACACTCTTATGTAGTCTGACATGCTTTGACTTAACTTACAAACTTACGAATAAATAGAGGGGTTGGAGACACACTGGTCATTACATTCTTTAGAAATTGTATGTAGTTTTATTTCTAAAACAAAAAAAATGTGAGATGACACTCTGTTTTCCTCAGCAACATTGAATATTTATGAGAAGTATTTTGTTTAGGATCACCTTAGGTAAGAGGTCTTTGTTGAATCAACATTCTGGGCTGCTGGAACCCACCAATGGAATGTCTGGAATTTCCATGTTATTATTTTATGAATGACAGAGTGCATCTCACAGACATGTTTCTGCTTATTTAAGCTCCTCTTACAATAATCTAAAAATATATTTCGATTCAAGCTATATAAATTTGAAAGCTAGACCCTTACGGTTTGTGTGGTATTTTTAGTTTTGTTTCTAGGATAAAATCTCGCCATTATACAAGTGTTTTTGAGGAATTTTGTTAATATGTCGTCAGCGGCAATGCCAGCTCCAGAGGGTTAATCACACAAAATGTATGTCTTCAAGCTTTTTTTTTGTTTTAACATTGATCAGCATGACGTATAGCTCATGAAAATCTGAAATCCATAATCTCAGATTATTAGAATATTTAATTTGGAGTTTGATTAAATTACTATTCAAGCAGTATCAACATTAAAACAAAAAAGGCACTGAAATATGTAATGAATATAAAATATGACATTTTACCATTCCAAATTAAATGGCTAACACAAATGATTGTTTGTGGTAAGTAGTAAACAAAAAAATCCTACTATTATTAAAATAATAACATTATTTCTGAAATAAGCAAAGCAATACGCAATATACTGTTATTCGTTTTTCATATATTCTTCTTCTTCTTCTGCCGAATTTTTGTCCTGCTTCTTGTCCCGCAGTTTTCAAGATATCGACACCGTTCCAACACCAGATTGTTCAGTCCGATTGTGTGATCCGGGCTTGTATACAGAATTTTGATCGGATGTGCGGTTTTCCTAAAATCTTCCTTAATCTGGGAATTTTTTCCTATAGAGAATGAATGGGGAGCAAAAATGCATGCTCATCTACTGTACTTCTGCTTGACTGATTCGCACTATTTCGGATACACTATACCAGGGCAGGCCCCCAAGCAGAAATGAACTGTTGTTTTGACCCGCACTCGTTTATTTGTCGTTTTATTGCCATCCCTTTTTCGTCCCATTGACTTCCATTCATTTTCACCCTTATCAAATTCCAGGCTTCCTTTTGCCAACCAACAACCAAAATTGATACACTACATCATGGCAGGTAACAGAGCTCTAGTCCAGAGCCATACTGACCCGCACTCCTTTTATTGTCATCTTTTCTTCCCTTGTTCCTCCCATTGACTTCCATTTATGTTCACATACACTCAAGCCACAGAGTTTCTGTGTCCCAACAGCCACCAACATTCATGTACTCCATCAGGACAGATAACAGAGCTCTAGTGCAGGGCCATACTGACCCACACTTCTCTTTTTGTCATCTTTTCATCCCTCATTCTTCCCATTCATTTTCACATAGAGACATGGCAACTGCCTTAGGTCCCATAGCAACCGCCTTGGGGCCCATAGCAACCTCATTGGGGCCCATAGCAACCGCCTTGGGGCCCATAGCAACGACCTTGGGTACCATAGCAACGGCCTTGGGGCCCATAGCAACCACCTTAGGTGCCATAGCAACCACCTTAGGTACCATAGCAACCGCCTTGGGGCCCATAGCAACCGCCTTGGGTGCCATAGCAACCGCCTTGGGTGCCATAGCAACGGCCTTGGGGCCCATAGCAACGGCCTTGGGACCCGTAGCAACCGCCTTGGGAGCCATAGCAACTGCCTTGGGTGCCATAGCAACCGCCTTGGGTGCCATAGCAATGGCCTTGGGGGCCATAGGAACCGCTTTGGGGCCCATAGCAACCACCTTGGGGGCCACAGCAACCACCACAGATACCACAGCATCACCTTACAAACCAACTGGGATACCTTAGCTTGTGGGCCATGTGGGCCATGCGAAACATCCCGCGTTTCCTTTAGGAAATGCACTTTTCTAGTCATTATTATTATTATTATTTTTATTATTATTATTATTAAGTAGTAATAGTTATAATAATTATAATAATAAAAATACAATAAAGCATGAGCCTTTCAAGCTAAACTTTTTTGCTGTATTGAAGCATAAAATTCATGGAATATTGAAAAATCCATAATTCCATCTTTGAACATTACTTCCACTTTATGGAAACAGTACAAACACTGCTATGACATGATTTCTCCACCAACGCTAACGCTGTAGAAAAGAAAGGATGGATGTCAATTAAAGAGATTTTTAAAGGTTAGCTGCAGCCCTGTGTATGTTTCCATGGTGATCAGAGTCGAGCTATTCAGTCACAAATCCAGCGAGAGTCGACATAAATGTTTCTTTTGTCTGATTTTCTCAGTAAATCTGCTGACCTTCAGTCTACTGAGCACACAGTATCACACTGCATGACGCCCGGAACAGCATGGACCTGCAGTTCCTTTAGGATATATGTGCTATATGTCCAAATGTTTGTGGACACCCCTTCTAAAGAAAGTATTCAGCTACTTTAAGTTGCATCCATTGAGATTGATTGTCAGCTTGTCTAGTCCTTGTAGAGAAGTACTGCAAATAGAATAGGAGTCTCTGGAGCAGATAAACTATTGATACCATGTCTAATTTCAGGTGTGGGCTAGAGCACCATCAGTCCTGAGAACACAAAAAATTGTAATATAAATTTCAAAAACAAGCCCAGAATTATCTGTAATTCTCAGTATATTAACATAACTCAACAGTTCTTCAGAAGAACTACAAATCACCATATAGGAAAATGTGTCTTACATAGAAAAGACCGAAAAATAGAGGAATTCTAATGCTAAACTGCAGTTCTAGGTTATGAGGTAACGTTAGTGAACATCTCAGGTTATGACTGACCATCAAACAGCACAATGAACAGAAATAAGAGACTAATTTAGCCAGCAGCTCTTAATGAGGCAGCCATCTGCACTGACAGAAAGAAGAAATAGAAGAAGACAGGAAACATAAACACAAGAGACGCAAAGTGAGAGAGAAGCAAAATAAAGCAATAAAGCTTTTGTTTTTGCTAAACAGGCCAGCCAGTGGCCATCAGGAGCAATTAGAACAGTTTCTATGTAACACCAATTATATCTGACTGCAGTAGTTAGAGCAGAGATTCCCAGCAGACCCACTACACCCAAGGTGGCTGTGTGGAGGGAAAATAAAGCCATCATCAATTCTATAATAAAGCCGAATTCTAGATCTAAAGACATGTCCCAAGAAAGCTCCTTCTTCTTCCATCAGCACCAAAAGCTCATCCAGATAAAAGCTATAACTGTCCAACAGACACCCAGTTATCCTAAAAACACTGTAGCATCCACTTTCAAATACCAACATTCATCATCAAACATCATCAGTCTCCATCAAATACCAACATCTACCATCAAATACCAACATTCACCATCAAGCATCATCAGTCTCCATCAAATACCAACATCTACCATCAAATACCAACATTCACCATCAAACATCATCAGTCTCCATCAAATACCAACATCTACCATCAAATACCAACATTCACCATCAAACATCATCAGTCTCCATCAAATACCAACATTCACCAACAAACACAATCACTCTCCTTCAAACACCAACATTCACCATCAAACATCATCACTCTCAACAGATACCAATATTCACCATCAAACATGATCAACTTCCATCAAATACCAACATCCACCATTAAACATCACTCTCCATCAAATACCAACATTCACCATCAAACATGATCACTCTCCATCAAATACCAACATTCACCATCAAACATGATCACTCTCCAACAGATACTAATATTCACCACCAAACATGATCAACTTCCTTCAAATACCAACACCATCAATCATGATCACTCTCCAACAGATACCAATATTCACCATCAAACATGATCAAGTTCCATCAAATACCAACATTCACTATCAGACATGATCCATTTCCATCAAATAACATCCACCATTAAATATCACTCTCCATCAAATACCAACATTCACCATCAAACATCATCAGTCTCCATCAAATACCAACATCCACCATCAATCATCTCTCCATCAAATACCAATATTCACCATCAAACATGATCACTCTCCATCACATACCAACATCCACCATCAGTCATCACTCTCCATCAAATACCAACATTCACCATCAAACATGATCACTCTCCATCAAATACCAACATTCACCATCAAACATGATCACTCTACATCAAATACCAACATTTACCATCAAACATGATCACTCTCCATCAAACATCATCACTCTCCATCAAATACCAACATTCACCATCAAATACCAACATTCACCATCAAACATAATCACTCTACATCAATTACCAACATTCACCAT
>BRDA01001695.1:71243-81243 GCA_036984385.1 Crenuchus spilurus
CCCCCCCCCCCCCCCCCCCAGACAGAGCACCTTTCAGACTAGAATACTGATGCTTCAGTGAGGGAGAGTGAGAGACAGACAGGGAGAATTGAGAGGAAAAAGAGGCATCAGTGTTTTAATAGACAGCTTCTTCTACTCAGATCCTGATGTGGATGACTGTTCACTTTATTACTGCCTGTCATCATAGAGGACTTCTGACATATTCCACTACTGTTCTCCTAGAATATTCCACTATTCCTCATTTATAACATTCCAACAATTAGCTTTTCTGCTCCCACACCATTTAGCTATTCCACTTCTACAGCACTCCACTACTCCATTTACAGAACTTTATCACAATCAGAATCAGAATTTTTGCCAAATATGAATTTATACTTTGCCCTATTCAATTTCCACTGCATGCCACTGTTTCACATTTAGAGCCAACAACTAGTTTACTTTTACAGTATTACATTATTCTAATTCTGCATTCCAGTGTATATCTACATCTACAAAATTCCATCAGCAGACTTTTACAACTTTCCACTATTCAATGTTTACAACATTCCACAATTCCACATCAGTATTCCAATGTTTACAAAATTCCATTATTTTACAACATTCCATTATTTGCCATCTGGATTTCTTTGTTCATGCTCTAAAACATACCACTACTCCACTTTTACAACATTCCACTATTCTACTTCTGCATTCCATTGTACAGCTTCAATGTTGCAGTATTCATCTTCTACAAAATTCTGACAGCCCTTCCTCGACATTAATAATACATTTCATATTATTCTACGTTTCTACTTTTTACTGTTCCACTTCAGTGACATTCCAATATTCCATTATTCTACTTCTACTACATTCCACATCTTTATTTCTAATATTTCTACTATTTCATTTCAAAATGCCACCTGCACCTCAAGTATCTTCTAAAAGAATGAAAGAACACATCTTTTTTTCTGCCATCCTTCTCCCTTGTTTCTTCAACTCTCTCTCACTGCATCAGTCCATCTGTCTTTACCTCTGTTTTGAAACCGGTCAATCTACATTCTCTATTCATAGTCACTCCTTACTGTTGTCCATTCTGATTGAGTGTGATAGCGTTAATGTGCACTGAGGTGGATCCATCAAATGAGCACCCACACACACTCAAACACCCCCCCAACACACACACACACACACACACACACTCACACAGGAGACTTTGATAATTCATATCTCTGCAGAGAATTCCAAAGAGACAAAGCAAGAACAGGACGAAGAATTAACGCTATCAAGCTCATTAGAGTGTTTGCAGTGTCCTAATTGACAGCTTTATTAATTAGCTGTCGATGAGCAGATTAGTGGGTTTGAAATTTACACCCTTCAAATGTTCAAAGAGAGCAAAGATAATAGACAGGGACGGCAGACAAACTGTGAGATTTCAATTATCTGATAGCCATAGTAGGTATAACTACATTTGTACTTCAGACTTAACCCTCAGAAGCTTAAAGTTATCACTGTCATACTTAACAACGGATAATGTGGCATTATTAATAGGTAACTACATAATGAACTACACAATTATTACAAGTATAAGTAATCAATTTACTTTTTTAAATTATATCTGCATAGTGTTTTTGGCAGTGAGTTATGACGAAAACTGATATAACACTTCATAAACATCTTTAAAGGCTTATTAGAACAGGCATAATCTGTTACAAAGGCTGCCTTTTTTAACTGTAGCTGATATTGGTGCTTGTAACCTTTAAGCCATCTGACACCTACAGGTATAAGTCTTTATTCATATTTACATAGTTTTAAGTCAGACTTAACAAGGATTTGTAGGCATCAAACATCAGCCAAGATGGCTTTTTGAAAGCAAAAGTGAAAGTAAAATTCTATGTTCTGGAATGTTGCAGTGGTGATGGTATATTCAGCAGAATGTGCACTGTGAGTAGAGACTTGCAGAGTTGGTCAGAAAATATCCACATTTATATGACAGGGATCTGCAGAAATTGATAAATTATATATTATTGATTATCTATTTGCTGGAGGACACAGAATGCAATGGGGTTCCAGTAATGAGACTTTTTGTCAAGAAAACAAACAAAAACAGACTTTCACTAGCAAAACGAAAATAAACATGACATGGTGATGAACAATGACTCAGAAAGACTGTGAGAAAGACACAAGAAATCCCCATAATTATATAATTTTTCAACATGAAACTTCATGACTTTTTGTAACTACTTTCCACATATTTTGCTCCTTTCATTTTAAAGATCTTGCTTTAAATATCTATGCAGTATATTTACCAATAATAATAATAATAATAATAATAATAATAATAATAATAATAATAATAATTATTATTATTATTATTATTATTATTATTATTATTATATTTGTTTTGTTTTATTTTATGAGTTATTATTATTATTATTATTATTAGTAGTAGTAGTAGTAGTAGTAGTAGTAATAGTAATATTAATAACAGCAATATTAATAATAGCAATAAGAAGAATAACTGTCATAAAATAATACAAATAAATAACGTATTATTATTATTATTATTATTATTATTATTATTATTATTATTATAAATTTTGTCCCTTAATTAAATGTAATAGTTCTGCACTGTTAAAGAGGGAAAACCCATAGAATCGCAAAATTTGCAATGAATGACAAATTGTTTCACGCAAAATAGGTTTTGGGTTTAAAAATAAATTAAGCTGCTTTATGTGATGGCTGGTGATTCTTAGGAAAAGGGGAGTATACAGAATGCTCAGACTACACAAGGTTTGAACGGTGGCCAGTTCTGAATATAGACAACCATCCACTGTACCCAAAACTGTGTGTCTGCTTTGTGTTTCATTGCTGGATCTCATTTTTAAATTGTAATTTATTTGTTTTGTTTTTTTTAAGTAAAATAAAATAAAACATTTATTTATTTATTTATCTATTATATACCTACCATCCATCCATCCATCCATCCCCCAAGAAACAATTGCCTGGAATATAAATTAGCCTGTATTGATGAGAGGGGAAAAAAAGCTTAAAGACTAACTCAACGTAAAGCAAAGCTCAGAGGCTCCCTTATCAATAACACTGTTAAGATCATTAAAAATAGTTAAAGTGAGTCTTCAGAGCATACACTGACCTGTACATTGATCCTGGAATATTGTAGACAGTGAGTGTGAGCTCATTTGCTTGAAAAATCTAGTTTATGCATGTATAGGTCACTGCTGTATTAAGGTTGCTAGCTTTGTGTTGTGTATTCTAGCTGAAATATACCTGCTGGCTGAAGATAACATTACAGCAAATCTATCACAGCCAAGCACTATCGCTGGCTATCTGGCAACTTAGTCATTTTGACACACTATAGCACTTAGCTACTTTATCATATAGATCCGCTTAAGAGACCCTGGCCATTGTGAACTTCACACACACACACACACACACACACACACACACACACACACACACAGAGACAAACACAGACGAGAATTTATGAGCTGGAAATCGGCGAGAGAATTTTATCTGCTGAAATACGAGGACAGGAATAAATCAAACAAAAAGCTAAATCTCACTTAAAGTTAAAGATATTTGTTTCATAGTTTGCAAAGGACAACTTGGACCACTCTCAGAAAGCAAATACGACAGAGTTGTTTACGTGTGGGCTTGTACATGCATAGTAAAACAAAATAGTAGAGGGGCGAGGTATTCTATGGTAGAAGGGTGAGGTATTAAGGGTATTAGTGCTAAGGGTATTAGTGCTAGCATTAAGGCTATAGCACTTATTTCGCTAAAGTTTCCATGACATACAAAAGCTAAAAAATGCATTCACATATATCTATATTAGATTCAACTTTTGCAAATGTGATTGCACACAACAGAACTTGACCTTGAAATACACATTAGTGAAAACACCAGGCTGTGAGAACATGTGGCCAAAATGGTGGGCAACCCTATCCATGGCACCCAGGGAGCAGTTGGGGGTTAACTGCCTTGCTCAAGAACTCTTCCTTCATGACCTGCCCAGGCATCAAAATGGCAACCTTCCGGTCACAAGACAAGCTCACTAACCACCAGATCACGATTTATTGAGGATGTTTATGGACAAAGTGATTAATAGTGTTTATTGACTGTATGATCTTTATCTCTTGCTCTAAGGTTATTGTTACCAGTGTTCCCATACATTTCAACCAGCTGTATTGTTCGTGATGGCACGTGTGTGTGCGTGTATGTAAAATAATACAAAAAAATGGATACATACTGTATGGCACACACTCGTACTGGACCTCCAAGTATTTGTAGGTGCCAGGGCAGGGGTCAGGAAATGCATCGGGTCCAGCAACAACTGCACACTGAGTCCTGTTATTACACCTGGAAATAAAACAGACACAGATACACAACCTCATCAGTTAACAATTAACATGGATCCTAGATATGTGATGCTCAGCCTGAATGTCCAATCAAGTAAGACATGAGTACAGACATAAGTGTAGGATTATTGCTGAATACTTTTAAAAAGAGATGGTCTACAGTCGTCGTTTGAACACAGCAAGCTGTTCAGACACCCAGCAGATGTTCATTCCATTTAGGTGCCAGGACAGAAAATAGCCTGTCTTCCACGCTTCTAAAAGGAGACGAGCCATGCTTGAAGCTCAAAAGGCTCTTGGTAGGGATGAGGCTTTGACCATCATGTACAAAGCTGCTCCATTCTTGGCTTTGTAGGCCAACATCAGGGTTTGGAATCTGGTGTTGCAGCTACAGTAAAGAGACACAGTAAAGGACACTGAAGACGAGTTGTGTCGCCATGTTCTGGATTTGTTGCAAGGGCTTGATGGCACACATAGGAAGACCAGACAGGGTTAAACTCACACTAATCTGCCACAACATTAATACCAACATAGATATAATCTCATAACAATCGTCTGGGATATATTACAAAGAATGCTGTGGTCAGGGTCTACCAACAGTGCCCAGATCTCTCCAGGCATTTGTGGGACCAAGTCCCATCTGTGGTTTACAGGATTTAACGGATCTGCTGCTAATGTCAGATGCAACAGGACACCTTCAGACTGATATGATGCACAGAAACAAGTAGCCAAGATGATGCTTCAATACTTCAGTGCACGTCTAATGGGAGCTAACATCAATGGTTAAATAAAATGAATGCATTTTAACAATATTAGGCTGTGAAGCTGCTTGTTTTTAGTGCTATGGCCTCTAACGTAGTTAACAGCTATAAAACCCAATAATAAATTTAAAAAAGGGAAGAGATACTGCATATATAAACTCCCTACAAAAGCAAACAAAGCAGAACGTTCTCCATTATTATTCTCAGCAGTTGCTTATTGTTATTGTTGTTTCCATTCGGAATAGTTGATCATCATAGTTCAGAATGTGAAAGTGGAAATTCACAAAATCTAGTGACTATAGGGTCAACTCATGTCATGCAAGCTAGTCCAGCCTTTCTTCAGTTACACTGCAACTGTGGGCGGAGCCACATTTATAGATTTAGTGGCCATAACTATCAAAACTGATTAAATGGGTCACTAGTGTGCATCAGTTTGAGTACAATAATAATAAAACCCTACAACCATTTCCTACATGCTTCATGAGCCATGACTTCTAGTTCCTGAAACTTTCTCAAAGAAAAAAAGAAAGAAAGAGGATATGAATCCTTTGTTATATTAAAAAGAGTCTCAGCCCTGATCATTAAAGGCATTTCCAGGTTTGCTCAAAGTCAGAATAATGTCATTGCCTCATATCCCATAATACGCACACACCCAGGTCATTATCGACCGATCGGACAGTTAGCATGTGGCTAATGAAGGGGAATAAATGATATTTGAGTGTGTGTGTGTGTGTGTGTGTGTGTGTGACAGAGTGTGTGAATGTCAGCAGTAAAAGCAGTGGTTTGGGAAGAGAAGATGAGGGGATACAATTCATTTGTGTAACGAGAGTTTGGTCAGGATATGAAGGCGTGACCAATCAGGGAAAGGACAGAGGCAGCCATGTACAAAATCCAACTAATCGCACCCCACTGCTTTCTTATTACTGATACAATCGCATAGTAATGCACAGTTGAATAGTTTTTAAAGTGACCATTTTGTGGTCCATACACAGTCTTGGTAGTTTGAAAGCCACAGTATCAAAACAATGTATAATAACTAAGAGCTTTAAATATGGTCCTGCAAGTGTGAATTATATCAGGGACATAAGGTCATAAGTGGATATGTTGGATATGTTGAGGCAGCTGTGGCGTGGTGGTTAGAGAACTGGGCTTGTGATCTGAAGGTTGCCGGTTCGATTCCCAGATCCAACAGGAAGTGCCCTTGAGCAAGGCACCTAACCTCTAGATGCTCCCCGGGCGCTGTGACTAGGGCTGCCCGCCGGGTACGTGTGCTCACTGCCCCCTAGTGTGTGTTCACTAGTGTGTAAATGTGTGTTTCACTGCACGGATTGGGTTAAATTGTGTGTAAAACGCACAAGGATCAAAACAGTACTCTAAATCTAAATATAAAATGGGCCCTGTAAGGGGTTAAAGTGGCCATTGATACAGCAGTATGGTGTCATTGGCCAGGCACTGTTGAGTGTGCCAAAGCTGACCAAACGCCTGTTGTAACTGCAGAAGCACCCCTCATACATCAGCGATATCTCTTTCTCAGCCCTGCCACTCATTCCAAGGTGGTTCAAGGTCAAGGTGGCCCAGTTTAGAGACGCCTGCTGAGCGATTAATGTGTTCCTGCACGCTTTAATTGCCATTGATCAGAGAGAGGTGATCAATGAGCTGTGGAGTGAATGAGGAAGAGCGGAGGTCTCACTGGAGACCAGCTTTAATGAGATAAGAGACACAGCCCATAGCCTGCTGTGTTTTATGACATCAGTACATTCTAGTGGAGAGGCAGAGAGCGCTCAGACATACAAGTTTAAAGTCATACATAGTAGAAGTGAGTCCTAAACTCTAAAATCATAAGTGTACATCATGGTACTTAAAAGACATACAATGTCACAAACATAAATAAATAAATAAATAAATAAATAAATAAAATTTCTCAAATCAGTGAAATTTCAAGTCTTTTGTTTGTACTGTTGATCAGATTGACGTATAGCTACAAAAATCAGAAATACAGAATCCAAAATTATTAGAAGTTTGAGTAAATTTCAGACATTTCAAAACATATCAAACATTTCAAGTTTGAGTAAATTACTATTCAAACAGCATCAACATTCAAACAAAACAAAACAAAAAAGACTTAAAATGTCACTTTATGTATAATTAATATAACATGACAACTTTCATTTTTTAATTAAATTAGAAAACTTTTGTTCACAATATTCACATTTTTAGAGATACATTACTAATTTTTTTCACAGAAAAACAAAACAACCAATTAAAACAGGCTGATTTAATGTTTGCAGAAAAATACAGGGTGTCCTGTTTGCTTCTTTGCACAAACAATTGTGAATAACATTAATACTAATGAAGATCTGGTGATGAAATCTGGATTAATTGTACCTCAGACTGATGTTACATTTGCTGAAAATGTCAACAAGCATCCAAGCACACTTGTACCTGATGCTCCATGTCATGAAACATTATCCATCAATAAAGGTTCTGCACCAATAAGAGACATTTCTGCTGTCTTCTGAATACTGTGCGCTGATATATTAGGCACAGATCGTTGCACAATTTTTTTTTTCAACAACGGCTTTAATGTCTCACTGCAGACTGATGGTGATGGTTAGACGGGTGCCGGCCTCCACTCCTACAGCCGTGGATATCAGTCATCAAAAATGGACAACAATCTATTTGCAGTGTAATCATGCATGTCAGTCTTTTTCACACAGATTGAGGCTATTTAATCCAAATTTCATCACCATCTTCATTAGTATTAAAGTTATTCACAGTTGCTTGTGTTAAGAAGTAACTTAGTAGCTTTCTGAGTATCCTGCTAATACATTTTTTATGACTGATCCCAGATGTTCTTGTTATCAACACCTGGTCATTCGAGACTATTTGCCCTGTGGCTTACTAACCACATCCTCACTGACCCAAATATTCAGTCAATGAACAAGAGAGCCATAATTATAGCAAAGTACATAGAACTGCCTTTATAATGTTTCCTCACAGTGTACGTGTGTATTGTATATTAAATTAATGTGTCTTTTACTGTGTTCTGTGAGCATCAACAAATTTCTCACATGCTTCTGAAAGATGCTTCTGTGGATGAATAAGGACACATTTAATTCAACAAACATGGTAAAAAGGGCAAAAAACGAAAATCCATCATATATAAAGACAGATCAATGTGTTCCAATATGCCACAATGCATTTGGCCATAACAGTAAGTACTAATATAAGCATACAAATGGATTTTGTCACCTACATCCAAGCAAGGACACACAAACAGTCCTCAGACAAAGGTCTGTAGCTTTGAATGGAAGACACATCACAGTGTATCTGTATCTCTGTCTCAACCTCCCAGTAGAGGACAAGGGTATAGCACAGCAAAGTCACACTAGAACTATACATGTGTGACCATGAGCTCTACCAAATACTTAATCATATAGCTAAAATCAGCACACAGGGCATTAGCATTAAAGTATCATCCAGATTGTCTCTTGTTTTAATACTTAATGATTTTGGGTTTTTTTTTTTATTTACAAGCTTTTTAAAAATTTAAATGCTAAAGTAGGACAGTTCTTTTCTTGAACTTTTAAGAGGATTTGTTGTGATCTGAACTCACTGCCAACTGGTCAATTGATGCATAAACAAATGACTCCAACTGACATTGACCTAATCGTGCGGTGTACAAAAGCCACCAGGGATGTTTTATTGGATTAACGGACCTAATACAGCAATGCGGATTACGTACTCAATTCAAATCTCTGTTAGCGCCATGTACATGTCTCTGCTGCTTTATTGCACTGCAAGCTTCTAAATAGGTCTTGACTTGAATGTAAATTTCAAGAACAGACCTTTACTTGCAATAAAATAGATGTTATTAAAGCTACCGTCTTCTAAACAGAATCTTTAAGGAACAAACGTGCTATCTATCCATTCTTCTACCTATCCAACCACTCACCCACCCAAACATCCACCCAATTATCCATCCATCCGCAATCAATCACTCAATGCAATCACCCAAACACCTACCCAACAACCCATCCAATCACCCATCCATCTACACACCCACCCACCCAACAATCCATGTATGCAACCATCCACCCACCGATACAACCACCCAAACACCTACCCAACATCCCATTCAACCACTAGGCCATCCACACACACACCCAACCACCAACCCATCCAAGCACTCCTCCATCTACACATCCACCCACCCAACCATCCATCTATGCAACCATCCTCCCACACATGCAACCACCCAAACATCCACCCAAACACCTACCCAGCAACCCGTTCATCCACCCAGCCATGCACACAACCACCCAACCACTCAACCATACAATGCAACCTACCAATGCAACCACCCATACACGTACCCCATCCACCCCAAACAACAACCCACCCAACCATTCACACAACCACCCAAGTGCTCAACCATCTACCCCAAACAACCACCCACCCTACTATCCAAACACCTACCCACCAACCAATCCACCCCAACCATCCACACACCCACCCTACCACCCAACCATCCAATTTAAAGGTGTTGATGTCTATGACAGAATAGATGGTCTATGACTCTCTTAAACTTGAACATGTATTTGTTCTTGTTCTTCAAGTTAATATGCACACATCATCTGACATACATCCTATATTGTACCATAGACATAATGTGTACACTACTAAAACCCTGCAGGCCCAGTATGTACTGCAACAAAAAGGTGAATTTGCTAGAACGGCACAATTAAATCAGTACATCAACAGGATCACCGTTTCATTAAACTCAAACAAAAACTCTTTTGAACTGTGAAAGCAAACAGCTCTGTGCTGATTTGATTTCTTTAAGGAATGTAAATGAAGGGATTAATTCAATTATCATGAAGGTGT
>BRDA01001695.1:86243-89166 GCA_036984385.1 Crenuchus spilurus
TTAGCCCATAAACACTATTTACAATAAAATGTGATATATTCATCCATAAATAACTTCAGTAAACAAGGAACCACACAAGCTGTTTCTATGGTATCACTTCTTTTTGGCTTCTGCCTTTATTTATGAGACTGTGGTGTCACATTTCTTAGGCTGTTCATTTCATTTCTGTGGAATTCAGTCTCGGGTCAGTTTAAAAATGTCTTTAGTGAGACATATTAATATTCTGTCTTTCGTCCCTGTGAAAATGAGATAATGCAGTATTGGAAAGAATTTGTGTGTGTGTGTGTGTGTGTGCACTCTCTCAGATGACAGAAGCATATGGACTGGGGTGGACGTGTCCATCAAAGCAGTGTGGCGCTTCTCCAAACTACAAAACACACATATTCTCTCTTCTTTGCCATTAAAATGCTCGTCTCCTGTTCCAGGGTTCCATACATATATCAGCTGTAGTGGTGGCTGGGACATCATCAACAATAAAACTGGTTTAACAATTATGTATTGTCACTCACTATCAGAACACAAATAAAGCCTTAAGAGATCGTAAATTTATGTAGTCTAGTAGGACAGATGATGGCAAGTGTGTACTGAGAGTGCATACAGTATTAGCATAGCTGCCTAAAATACAGGTGCATCTCAAAAAATTCTGTTCAAAAAGTGAATCATATTCAATAGGTTCATTACACACAGAGTGTCTATTTCAAGTGTTTATTTAATTTAATGTTGATGATTATGATCGACAGCCAATGAAAACCCAAAAGTCAGAATCTCAAAACATTAGAATATTATGTAAGACAAATTCAGAAAATGGTTTTAATACATAAATGTTGTTCTACTTAAATGTTCAGTATAAGCTCTCAATACTTGGTCGGGGCTCCTTTTGCATGAATTGCTGCATCAGTGCAGTGTGGCATGGAGTTGATCAGCCTGGAGCACTGTTGAGGTGGTATGGAAGCCCAGGTTGCTCTGATAGCAGCCTTCAGCTTGTCTGCATTGTTGGGTCTGGTGTCTCTCATCTTCCTCTTGACAACAGCTCATAGATGTTATAGATAGGGTTTAGGTCAGGTGAGTTTACTGCCCAGTACAGTGATACTGTGGTTATTAAACCAGGTGTTGGTGCTTTTGGCAGTGTGGGCAGGTGCCAATTCCTGCTGGATAAATAAAATCTGCATCTCCATAAAACTTGTCAGCAGATGGAAGCATGAAGTGCTCTAAAATGTCCTGATAAACGCCTGCACTGACTGTGGACTTGATATAAAACAGTGGACCAACAGGCAGAAGACATGGATCCCCAAACTATCACTGATTGTGTAAACTTCACACTAGACCTCAGGCAGCTTGGATTGTGTGTCTCTTCACTGTTCCTCCAGACTCTGAGAGTTTGATTTTTTTAAATGAAATGTAAAATTTACTTTCAGTGATGTATCAGATCTGCTAGATGTGGGTCACCCTCACTTGCATGAAAATCATTTGGCTCTGAAAAGATGGACATTACTACAAACCACAAAAAAAGCAATCAATCACTAATGGGGTCTACTGCTAGGAAGGTCCATCCAATATATATATTTTTTTATTTTAATTGAGAACTTGACACAAAACACAGTATTTATATTGTATTTTTATTGTATTTAACCATACTCTGCTTATTTGACTAGTATAGGTAAGAACATTGCTCTGGGCCAAATTAGAAGCTACAATGTTAATATATTCCATCTCCCATCATGTCTGCCTCTGCCATGCTTCTCTTTTAAAGTCTGTGTAATTATGTTCTTTCCAGGGCTCGTCAAAGCCCATCAAAACAGCACAGTGACAACAGGATTGCAAAGCTCAATCAAGAACGAGTTACGGGTTCCTCTGAACAGTTGTTTGTAATTGTGAGGAGGAGTTTTTGTCGCAAGTCTGGAGCAGGTACTCATTAAACAAACATGGTTTGGTGTGCAGGGCATAGGAGAAAAGGAGGGGGCGAGCGAGAGGGTAGATTTGATTTGATAATAAAAAGATGCGTCTCTTGTTTGAAGGGAAAAGAGAGAGAGAGAGAGAGTGAAAGGAATGGTAATGTAGGGATAGAGAGAGAAAGAGAGAGAGGTTT
Source organism: Crenuchus spilurus (assembly GCA_036984385.1). Taxonomy (NCBI): domain Eukaryota; kingdom Metazoa; phylum Chordata; class Actinopteri; order Characiformes; family Crenuchidae; genus Crenuchus; species Crenuchus spilurus. The sequence goes on from BRDA01001695.1 coordinate 88,330, forward strand.
TACATTTAAATAAGAGCTGCTGTCAAAGCCAGGTGCACCAGCCAGCATGATCAGATCGAGTCGTCTGCTTCAATAAAGCACTGAATATGAAGGAGGACGAGTGTGCGAGCGCACATACAACAAAAAGACTGCAGCATACATCGAGAGAGACATAAAACACTGTTCAGTCAAGCAGTGGGGCTCTTTAAAGGGACAGACTGGCAAAAACAATCAAGTGTACACTGTTTGCTCCTTTACGTCATATGTAGACTCTAGACTTGAACCAATATTCAATGCCATTGTACATCACTGATGGTTGACAGACATCACAATGTTGACAATGCCTCCACCCCTCCACCTCCATGTCTACACTAGTAGAGAGTCCTTCTGAGACAGTGAAGCCTTCCTGGCATGCTATTGTGACTTTCAGATTTATGTTCACTTTCATCACTTGTCGTTGGGAAACGTTAGTCTACATCTTCTTCAAACACATAAAACTTGTTAGTTATACCATGGCATGAGTGCTAACAGGATAGGACATCTCACCCTATATTTATTACTCTAGACAGAACAAATAATAACATTATCATATGTATACCATCCATCCATCCATCCATTATCAACCGCTTTATCCGGGGCCGGGTCGCGGAGGTAGCAGTCCGAGCAGGGAAACCCAAACCTCCCTCTCCCCAGACACCTCAGCCAGCTCCTCGGCTGGAACACCAAGACGTTCCCAGGCCAGTCGAGAGACATAGACAGAGTACGATGTGGAGGAGCAGCGGTTCTACTCCGAGCTCCTCCCGAGTGACCGAGCTTCTCACCCTATCTCTAAGGGAGCGCCCAGCCACTCTGCGGAGG